>VMBQ01004746.1:0-47091 GCA_007657795.1 Dreissena rostriformis
GTACCAACTCACACAACGAACTTCACGTTATTAAAAGCATTGTTTAAATCAACATTATGACTGGGGTTTGAAAATAAGCATAATTCACCACGTGGTACGAATAGAAGTGCGCCAGAATAATGGCGGGATGATAAGTGATATGTGTATTAACTACAAGTGGCGTGCAATATACCGAGCTAAAAGCAGCTGCCGGATAATAACGAATCAAACAGCGACCTTTCTTTTGGTCCATGTTTTGTTTTCTTTCTAGTGAGTTGCAGACTGTTGTTTTCAATATTTTTCGGGTTGTCATGGACACAAAAGTTACTTTCATTTGAACAGGTATAATAAGCTGCTACCAATAAAAAAAATGATTTGAAGCACAGCACTTGGAAGGCAATTTTCTGTTTTTATAGCAAAATACCACGGAGTTATGATTTTTTGGTTCAACTCACCAAGCTATTTGACAAAAAGCTTTATCAATATAAAGAACTGGTTACATAGAGTTGTTTTATGTCACAAAAACGCCTATGTTTTAGAAGAGATTTATCATAATTCATCGGTCCTTATACTTTGTAGCTATCCATTTGGGACAAACCTTTTCATGTGTTTTATCCGAACTTCTTCATTTTGTTTTTACTTCATTTGAAAACAAATCATCCCGTTGAAATTGCAATCGGTATTTGATAGCCGAAACGATCGGTTCAGTCGACATTTAGTTTTGTTTGTGCCTTATTATTTTAAGACATCGACATTGACCTTGAACTGGAAAAAAATCTGACAAGCAAAGATTTCTTATTTATTGTGATATTGCCCATGTACAATAGATTCACTTAACCTTCTAAATAATGTTATTTTCATTCAAAGCAATATATTGTCTTTACGACGTCACGCGGACGCAAAGGGAACTCGTTCCCAATGAAAAAAATACCATGACAAGTGTAGTTGCATTCGTTGGAGTTTTATTGTGGTGCGCACATCTTTCATTTTGAGTTTCGAAATTATAGTAGAGTGATTCATTTCTTAACAAACAGGCGTAGGTTCTGTTCCGATGTATTGTCGATGTTAATTTATCTTACTGTTCTTAACAGTTCCTACGAATAACTATTTTTACTTTATATCAAGTACTGTTGTAAAATAGTGTATGAAGCCGATTCCTGAAATATGTTTTATTGTATAAGGGTTTAATTGAACTTAATCTCTCGACAAACAAAAAACAAAAACATATTGAATGTCAAATGTCACAGTTCTGACATGACAACTAGATTAACAACACTTGCAAAGCACAGGAAGATCACAACCCAAACCAATCTCCGTTTGTTGTGCACCACCTATTGGATGCCATCTTAACCAATCATAGTTAAATCATCCCGCAGTTCATATCATTTAATTAATTCAAAAGTCGTTCTTATGAAGATAATAACGTTGATTTCGCTAAAACTAAACTCTTTCTACGATGCGCATTCACTAATATATGTTCGAATGCGTTTTTGTACAATCGGAAGATCCACTAATGCAAACATCTATAACATACACATAGTTACTTAATCTTTTTGTCGGTAAGTTGGAAACTTTTCTTTTTTTTTAATTTTTCAATGTTGGAACATATGGATTGACTGGTGATAAAATATGTTCGAACTAACGAATAACATTACGTAGAGAGTGTGATATCTCTTTATTAGTAGCTTTACATTTTACATCGAATCACCATATAATCATATCATGTGTTCCATTTTCAACTGTCACTTATGCTAACCGAAAACCTTGATTTAATTTTTTGTTATGTCAATGAGTCAAAAGACAAACTAGCATCGGCACAAATCTAATGTCGTTGGATGAGTTATAATTCGTTTAAATGAAGTTAAAACAAATCCTATTGATTCAATATATGATAATGTTGACAGACATATGCTGTGTTGGTAAACAGGAAATACTAGAACTACGAAACAATTCAGATTAAACTGTAAAGAAATAAAGGGTTGTTGATAATATATATTGAGAAATAATTTACAATCCTCATACATACAAACTCTGTGTGTGTTTCATACTGTATTTGTTTTATATAAAATACGAACGAACAGCTTTATCGTTAATTATTGTAATTAACGTTACCAAACCCCATCTAAGCTACGTGAATTAGTCTCATATAAATTAATTAAATATTCATTTAAGTGATTGGCATTGCCCCATTAGCAGTAATTGCAAATAAGAATTGCCGAGGTTCAGAAAGGAAAGCTCGTCTTTAAAACGATGATTTATTAAAGATAATATGTGGGGAAAGATCCGTACGGAATTCAGAAGAACATTCACAATAATTTAGACCGCATTGCCTAGACGCCAGGCATAACCGTTTTGTGTCAAGGAATGACGATGCGTGTTTATAAGTCTATCGGAATTTTGTTGCCACCCTGTTTATGCATACCGATTAGAATATTATGAATCCATTACCAGTCTTTNATCTAATGTCGTTGGATGAGTTATAATTCGTTTAAATGAAGTTAAAACAAATCATATTGCTTCAATATATGATAATGTTGACAGACATATGCTGTGTTGGTAAACAGGAAATACTACAACTACGAAACAATTCAGATTAAACTGTAAAGAAATAAAGGGTTGTTGATAATATATATTGATTAATAATTTATAATCCTCATACATACAAACTCTGCGTGTGTTTCATACTGTATTTGTTTTATATAAAATACGAACGAACAGCTTTATCGTGAATTATTGTAATAAACGTTACCAAACCCCATTCAAGCTACGTGAATTAGTCTCATATATAATAATTAAATATTCATTTAAGTGATTGGCATTGCCCCATAAGCAGTAATTGCAAATAAGAATTGCCGAGGTTCAGAAAGGAAAGCTCGTCTTTGAAACGATGATTTATTAGAGATAATATGTGGGGAAAGATCCGTACGGAATACAGAAGAACATTCAAAATCATTTAGACCGCATTGCCTAGACGCCAGGCATAACCGTTTTGTGCAAGGAATGACGATGCGTGTTTATACGTCTATAGGAATTTTTTTGCCACCCTGTTTTTGCATACCGATTAGAATATTATGAATCCATTACCAGTCTTTATTTAACAGCTCTTTCGAGTTCGGTGATAGTACAATCGCTTTCATGAGCAAACGTGATTTAAAGATTGAATGATAAAAATATCTATCAATTGTTGTCATCATAATTTTGTTGAGTTGACCCAGCAATGAGACAAAGTGTTTTCGTTTGATTTCATGGATAGTAACTTTGGTACAATAAATACAATTCAAAAAGGTCACATTATTATGTCAACAGACCACAGAATGTTTAAAGCATTTAAAAAGGAATTAAGACAACTATGTGTGCACATATATGCTCAAAAAAATGTAAACACATGTCAACTTATTGCCCAACATTGTTCAAAACTAATAATGCTACATGCTGGAAGGAACGTTGTTAACATTACATCAGTTGGAAAAAAACATGCCATCCCACACGCAACTGTGTTCAGTTGACTATTAACTTAAATATCCGTTGTGTCGGCAATACAGGAAACTATCAACCCCTCGGATCTGTTGTTACATAATCATTACTTAATTTTCATAATTTAATTTTTAATGCTGTTAGCTATAATAACCCTTGGTACATCTATCATTGTCCAAAGTATCTAAAAGGTATACAACGGTTAGCCTTCAAAGTTCAGTTTATGTCAGTAAAGAAAGTAAAGTGTTAAAACTTAAAAATGGTCAATTTAACGAACGTTTAAATATTTGAACAAACGAGTCCTGGAAAAAAAATTGTTTGCATTTAATTATTGTCAATCAATATCTTCCCAACTGCATACGTTGTAAAATGAAAATTGTCGTCGCACAGGAAAAGGTCACATATCCTCCGAATCATTCTCCTTACATATGTTGCTCGAAGTCCATTACAAATGTGACCTTATCAAAATTGTCCACGAGTGTCACTTTTTGGAGTTCCACTGGCCTGCGACGAAAATATTCATTTTTAACACAGGTTGCACTTGTGTGCAGTATGCAATGACATTCACAAACACTTCGGAATGTCATTGCATACTGCACACAAGTGCTCCAATATTCCGATCCTCAGTGTTTATTACTAGCTCCAATAAAGTGACAATGTTTCACTTCACAGTAATCATACGTGTATTGGTATGCACTGAAACGGTAGCTGTATCCGAATTATTTTACTTTTATTGCATCATTGTTGTTGCACCAATACAAATAAAACAGTTTACTACGTCCTCGTAATGGCTGCCATAACCAACGATATTACCCTATCCAATTATCATAAAATTAAAGGTATTCATAAATGCAAAACTAAATTGCTCATCAAATCGGAATATACCGTTATGTAAGTTAGAAATATATTTTTGTTCACATTCAATCTCTGCAAAATAGTTGGCGTCTTTGATTTTGTTGGAAACGTCTTCAAGGGAAGACTGAACTCACTTCAATGTGAAGCGGTTTCCACTTCAAAAGCCAATATTCTTTCCATCAACCAGAACTTTACCTTTTCGCGCAGCTGTCGAGTCCGTAAAATGCTTGCTGCCTTACATCGAAAGTGAATAATTATGGCAATGACAAGAGTTTGAAGCACTCAGGAATGAGTTGAAAGATAATATTGTATGTGCCTGGTGACATTAAAACAATAAAACGATTTATTTTCGGAATCTGCTGGATACAATAAATGTTACATACAAATAATAGCACTGTTAAACCTGCTGAAGATATACGAAAATGCAGTGATCCGACTAGGATTTAAAAAAAGGGTCGGGGGATATTAAGTCAAAATGGCACTTTTGAGCGAGCGGTCGTATCATCCGGGACGTTCCCTGTTGCAAATTATAATATAATATTTGTTATAATATATTATTCCCTTTATTATTAAACATTGTGCATAAAATGTCTACAATAAGGAAAACATCAATAACAGTGTTTCAAGATATTAATAAATCATAATATGCAAATGCAATTGTGCCATGTATGGAATTTTATAAAAAAATATATATTTCTTGTTTTATTTATTTGTTTACGACGAGGACAGATTAAAAGGGCAGGGCGGGGCATCGGAACGGCAGGGCGCGGCTTCGGAGCGATTTAGACTTAGCTGGAGCACTGGACAATGTCACTTCGTTGATCCGCTTATTCGAAAACGATTACCTCATCTTGAATAGTTGGTGAACACATATAATTTTTACTAACATATGCATGACGCACACAATGAAAGTAATGTATATATTGTTATCGAAATTTTAATCAGAGTGATGATAAACCATCTACTGTGTGAAAACTGTTTCTTTTTTACCCTTCTATAATCTGTATCATTGTAATATAATATACATGTGAACGAATTCAATTTGCAGAATGGAATAAACGCCACCATTACAGTACACCAAATATCAATCTAAACCTACTGCGATAAGTGGAATTTAACAGTTCAAATTGAATAAAACAAGGTCATTGTATTCCGAAAATGTTGTCCAATCAGTCAAACATTAAAATGGGGATATAAAGGCAAACAATAAAATAATAGTGTATAACAGGACACAAAAGCTCTAAGGAATAAGTCATTTACAAACAAAAAAACAACAAAATATGAATTATAAAAAAAGTGTTAATATGTAAGCATCAGTTGAAGTGTTTTCATAATAATTGATGACAACGCGAAGCAATAATCACTGACCAAAAATACAATTTGTAAAATATATGCGCGTGTATAAATGTTATATGTTAAAGTGACGCAGTGGTTAAGTCGGTAGCATTTATATAAGACATGTCACGGGTTAGAACCCAATCGCAACAGCGATTTGTATATTATTCTTTTTTTGTCCCAAGTTTTGTAAAATTGCATGAACTATTTTAGTATGTTTCCAAAATTTAGATTCAGACAATCAGTACGTTTTGCATCATTACATTTATTTTGTATTCGCCTAGGGCACACCCATAGCTCGTGGAACTGTTTATGCCTTATACCGACTTTGAATTGAATGGTTTCACATATCTAAATGTTTCTACCTTTATGACGTCACCATATGGTATCTTCACACCATTGTAATGAGCATTTAAAAGAGAACTATAACCAGTCCCGGATTACCCATTACACAGAGTAGACAAATGCCTATGGGTCCTGCGACTTTTAGGGGCACCATGAGACCGTGAAGAAAAATATATACATACTTAGCCTAATTACTTGACAAAGCCATTTTTGTATATCCATGTTTTGTTTCGATTAAAGGTTTGACATTGTTTTACCAATTAACAATCGTTTATTATTTGCAAAACCGAATTGTTTTGCATTAATTTATACGAGTGAAATCGACTGGGCACTGGCGTTCTAGTAGGCACAAGGCCGACTAGGGGCCTGGGCCCAAAATGTTTCACTGCATATGGGACTCCACGGTTTAATCCCGCACTGACTATAACGCTATGTATTGTTCAACAAGCCTGAAACACAGTTCTTATTAACGTTTCATCAATATCAAGCAAGTATTGTTTGTCTACAGTGTCAGTCTATAAAATGAAAGTACATATGAAGGAAAGAGTATATATCAGGATGATAATAAATAGTGGTCACGAATGGAGTTAGGCTTTTTGATTTGTTGTCAACACATTAATTGCCAAATAAATCAAAAGCATTTTTTAAAATAGGCAATATTTGTAGCACACCTTGACCGAACTGTATTGGTTTATTTAAGGAGCTCGTATTACATTATTAATATCGTGTGGTCAATTAGTGCTACAATTGTTTCATACTTTATTGAACTCAGCTTGTAAAATTGAAATTATAAATGTGTGTAAATATATGAAGGAAGCTCTAGCCGTAAGATATTATATCACAAATAATATTGTCAACAAAACTAAATTAGTTCCCTACTGCCAGCGAAATGATATATATTTTAATTCGATAGTATTAAATTGTACTCCTTTGTTAAATATACTTTGTCTCAAATTGTTAGATTACATTTTGTCGTAATCCATACGTTGTAATATATAGACACATGACAATATGTTGTATTATATTTTGTGTATTTAGACGAAGTACATTTGTATAAGTCTTAATAAACTGTATGTTCTGTGCTGTTCATACCAGTTCATCGAAACGTTAAAAACTGCCGATACCGGTTGGTCCTATACACCACTTGGTGCTACATATGCTTGACACGTGTGTCAACATCTGTGTAGGTTCAAAATGTAGTGCAGTCGAATGTGGGCGCTTGCCTTATAATACATAGTGTGCATATAGATTAAAACTAAACGTCAACAAACTGCACGCTATTTTTTTATAGCAGGTTCAGCAAAGTAGCAAAGCAGCAAAACAGAAAACACATTAGTATGGTAAAAGACCATAGTATGAGACCAAACAAGATGACAACTTGACTCAGTTCCTTACTAATAATAGGTAAGTTAACCCAGTTGATGAATGGTTTAAAGTTGTAAGATCTTAGTGCACGCTTTATCAGGTTGCAGGATCACGTGACTTTGTGGTGTTCACAATTAAACATTAATGGATTTAAACACACCGGTAAGTGGTGCATGCAATGTGCAATACACCAGAATTACTTTATTTAATAAGCCCGTGTTCTTGGTCAAAAATCCGATATGTACAGCATTCATGAACACGGTTATGCTTCACGCAAAGGGAAATTGGGACACCGATTGCAGACGTATTCAAGGATTTATTCTTAAATCTTAAGGTATCGGCACACACTGCAAGTAAAACTGTCTTTTATGCACTTACATGTTAGCAAATGTTTTTCAATTACTTAAGATATTTGCAAACATAAAGTTCTTAACTGTGTGTTTACATTCTGTCCAGCCCGTGTGTAAACCCTTGACAACTACGTTGATCCTGCACCCTGTTTATGAACGTTTAGAAGAAATTACTCGTTTGCATTTTATCAGCCATGCGCAACGATCAATCAGCAACTTCCGTTGCACTACCTTGTCGCTGATTGGTCCTTTATTATTTTTGAAAATAACTATATCTTCAAGTCAAACCATATTCAACGATTTTGAAGTTTAACAAGGTAATTGCCCTAGTTGTCATAGCATAATAACTTGTAGAAAAAAGAGACCTCTTAATATCAATTTAAATTATGTTCCATTTCCGGAAATTGCCTCGGGCAGCACCGGAAACCGAGTTGAAACCCTCCTATTTCTCATCATCAGGGCACATGTGACGAGCCGTTTGTGAAGATTAGCAGATACAGTTATGAAATTATTCCTAAGTGTGGTGAGCAAATAAATGCTGAGGTTTCAAGTGGACTATTTAATAATTCACGATGTTCCAAGCCAACTTTCCACTTCACCGTCCCCGATATACCAGTAAAACTATCATAGCTGAACTCGAACGAAATAAATGTCTTTTATTTAAGTGGCAAAACAGTAAACGCAAAAATAGGAAGAAAAAAACTAAATGTTAAATTATTTCTAGTAATTGCTTTGTATGTAGCAAAAACTACATTAAATATGTTCCTCAAAAAAACATATGATGGGGAACGTCAACAAAGACTTTCTCGTTCTTCTAATAAAATTTGCCCCCATGCTTATTTCAGATGTTATACGTTTCTTATACGTCACACATAACATATGAAGTTTTACTAGTTTGAGTATACACTACCTTCAATTCTACGATACAAAAACATGATAATATCATAAACCATGACATGCTTTTTTATAATCAAAGACATAATAGTTTATATCAATACCGTTGTAAACAAATAGTTAAGGTATACATTGTATATCTATTTAAAATGAAAATATAAAGATTGTAACACCCCTTGCACTGGTCTCCTTTGCTTTTTCAAGTGGGCTTTTTAATTAATCCAGTTGACATTGAGTATAGTTCAGTGTAGGGTTTAAGGTAGCGCACACGTAATGATTTCCCGCAGTTTCTTCTAAGATCGAAAAGCCTATTTACCTGTTAACTTATGGATATCTAGTTTAAGCATGTACTAATGTAAAGTTGTCGTGGCCGAGTTGTTAAGGCGATAGACTAGAACTCTTTTGGAATCTTCCCGCGCAGGTTCGAATCCTGCCGACGTCGCATACTTTTTTCGACGCGCTTTTTTTTCTAACGTAATTTGATTTAATATAGCATATAAGCTATGTTTATTGTTAAATATGTTGCAATTTTAATGCACATTCTTCAATTTCTAAAATTAAAACAACGTTATGGCTAAATTGGGTGATTTACTGCTGAAAATACGAATCATGCATGTTGCATTTTTATTTTTATTTCAAAAAGTAAACGGTAAATATGTCTATTTCTTGGTATTTTTGCTGTATATAGTGTATCTATAAAAACTAAGTTCAAAATATTACTTAAATTAAGCTATTTTGAATTTTATGACACTTTGTTTTTAACCAACCCAATTTCTATTTGGCTGAAACCACTTACATTTCATGGCGCTCTTCCATAGATAACAAGTTATAAAAAATAAATGTCATTAACAAAAATACTTATTTCATCTTGTTTAAAATTTTAAACACCTTTTTCTGCATCTGTACACACCATTTGCATGCCCATATTTGGACGAATTATGGAACTTTCATATACCCCAGGGGTACAAATAAACTGGACACAAGCCGCGCGTGGGGGTGGTTTTGAAAAAAAATCAGTATATTTTTTTTAATCATGGAAAGCCTAACTAAACATGTGCATGTAGTTCAGTGAAATGATGCTGAATAAGATAAAAAAAACATTAGATTATATTTGGAAAGGTGCCCATTACGGGTGCGCTACCTTAAAGTTTAAACAATTCAAATTGGTATATTAACATAAGTTTTAACATTTGCCAACATTTATACTTTCCACGAGTTGCGTGTAAATCGGTATACCACGTATGATTTAGTCAATTACCAATTGAGTAATGCTTTGTATTTACACTGAACAAATGCACATAGTTTAGGCTCTCGAGTGTGTTATACTTTGATTATATATACGTATAGCGACATGAAATGATTGTTATACTCATATGATGCAATTCCTATGTGTAGTTTATCTAATCGACTATGTTTTGACATACTATTTGTACATTATGGATAATATACTGCTTTTTGTATACATGTACATTGTATATGGTAATGTCGTATTATAGTGATTATGCCCTGAATGACAAGTTCTTTATGTAGAATAACGAGAATGGAATGTGTTTATTATATGTGGTTATATTTTATGTAATTTTGAGATTTAATTATGATTTGTAAACATGTTTAAGTTCAATAATGTGATTTTAAAATGATTGGTTGTTATGTCCATGTTTTGATTTGAATGGCAATTTAATTAAAACGTATTTTCTTTTACTGTTGTTTGATTTGAAATGTGATTCTATAGAAAAAAAATGTTAAATGTATATGCCTTAAACATTTGAGAGAAACTAGTCAGGTGTCAAACATCAGACTTGATGATCTCTCAGTTTTTGTTGTCTCCCTGACGGGGTGGAGGACGGATCGATAGTTGATGATTCGACCTACATCGACGAATGCTTGAGGATAATAAACAAAACGCAAGCTCTGAAGTGAATGAGACTGAATCAGCACTCACAGAAGACTCCCTAATCTTTAGACGAACTCTTTTCAGGGAAGACTATCCCATCTTTGGATTACCAAAGACGGACTCATAAAATACAGGATAGTCCGAAAGGTCTACTGACTTTCCCAGAAGAATGAGCTACACAACCTGCAGGTCAAGAAACATAGGAAACCCCAGTAAACAAAGAATACAACCATAGACACGTGATCATCCCGCAACTTTCTGTGCCCTGGAGGTATATGGGTCTTTCCGGTAGATGTGAGATGCATAGGATTCCCATTTCAGGCCACATTGAAAATGTTTGGAGTAATGGGCATCAGAAGGCGATTCCGAAAGACAGCAGTTCACACTCTGGCACAATGTACTTAGAAAGCGTCCAACTGGCTCTGGATGCAGCGTGATACGCAATAATAGCAACACACAAAGACGAGGTAGAGCATGATCAACTCTATCTGTCCCACCAGCCTTAAAGTATACAGAGTTTGGTGGTTAAACACTTTTATGTTCATCCGGCTGATGACGTCTGCGTTGCCAGTCTAGTCTACTCTATCATCATCATTGTTTGTGTTAGTCCAAAGTCATTTGAAGTAACTGATGTACTCAATATGGCTTTAGACAATAATAACGTAACGACATGCTAATTAAACAAATAAAAAGGTAAAGACGATCTTATATAAGAAAACAATTTAAGTTCGAGTTTTATCAAATGTTTAAGCTATATGTAGTCCGGTTGAAAAATAATACATGTTCATAAAACATGTACACTATTGGGAATAGTATTACCAATAATCTGTGATGCTCGTAAGACTCAAGGACACATTTCTTTTCAACAAATAACCGGTTTCGGTATAAGAGTACCGATACAGAGATGATGCTCATTCGAGACATCATTTGAATTATGGTTCGTAATACTATTAATTTATTTGTTCGAGTTTAACATTGCTCCTTCTTATTAGTGAAGCATGTTAAGTATGAGAAAATTGAATGTCGACATAATATTGTATATATTCATTTTAACATGTATTATTAAGTTATTCTTTCAGTGCAATCACCATGTGGAAATACAAACATAAAACGTAAACAATATGCACAAGGAAGCTTATTTTCTGTTTGACATATTTCAAAAGGCAATTTTCCCAGTGCTTATATTATCATGTTAACAGATATTATATTGACCTCAATACATGTGTTTTGCTAAACAATGAAAGCAGGATAACAGTGATTCATTGGTTTTATTTTCATTGACAGTGTCCTGTAACATTCTATATGTTCTGCGTAAATATACGAAATACTACCTACCGTTCTAAATTAAAGGTAAACGGAAAAACAGTTTGACATTCGTGTAATGCATTAAATAGACTATTTGCCAAACGAATGGGTTTGACCCCAGCATAACATTCATACCTTTAAGATATTGAACATGTATATGTACATGGCAAGATCCTTTCACATTAAGAGTCAACATGGTTTACAAACGATTCTCGTTTTAAACTCATTACTTAAGTTTCAATAAAAAAAAAGCATCGAAAGGAACGCGATGTCAGCAGAGCCCGATAAGGTATTCAACCAAAGCACTGTGAGTTAATAAATTCCAAACGCAATGTGTTGAGTATAAAATATATGTATTGTTTAATTGACTCTGAATACTTATAGGTTATTAGACGTTTCACTGTACAATACGGAGATATATTTGGAAGAGCACACAGTTTAAAGTCATATTGGACGAGCCGTTAGGTGCATACATTTATTGTATTTATATATTAAGTATACTGGGTCCAAGCAATCATGCTACTGATCATCTTGTTCCGTGGTACTTTATTTAAGACATACAATCTAAATATCAATTACAACGCGGATTGGACATTAGTTGTTTAATAATAAAACAAAACAGGAAAACAATGTTTCAATGTTTTATACTATTGATTTTGTATTGTTAAGACAAATACAAATGGTTTATGAATAGTGGAACCATAGCATCAAAGTCAAGTTTTGCACGGCCACAACATTTCTAATGTAAAAATCCGATATGTCTTCGTCCGTCAACATCTTACCAAACGACAACATAAACAAAACGCTTCCCAGTAAACAGACTCTTTAATTACATCTATGCTATTTTCAAGACAAGCGCCCTTGTGAATCGATTATTGTACATTCGGACACTTTTTCTCGGTTACGGCTTTTATCGTCATAAAACAATTGAATAGTGCACTTGTACTCAACTGTCCAATACGGAAAAAATACAGACTTTTTGGATCCAATACCGGAATATATTGGACGGTCACGTGGTACATATGTGGAATGCCCATTGGATGAATTTATTGGATATATAATAAAACATCGTATTAGATTTATGTTTCATTGAATTGTCAAAATATTATACTGAAGAAGCCCGTATAAAATAACAGCCACTTCGGTCGAACGCAATAACAGTCATTTAAAAGTAACATTTTTTTTAGACCGTCGTAAAATTGCGAAACATTGCTTCGCATTGTCATTGTTTTTACATCCTCTGATCGTTGCAGCGTCGTATTTTACGGTTTCAGCAGCTGCGAGAGACGTTCAGTAGGGAACGCCGGGCCGTATAGTGTGGTCTTAAGGAGAAAACCTCTTATATTCAAGTGGAAACAGTCCTCATTTCCCCGACATTGTTGCTGACACATTACAAAGTAGTGCAGTCGTTGTGTACGTTAGATAACTGTAAGCATGTTTATGATACTATTGTACAATTATATTCAATGGAAGAACACTAAAGAACAGTAATAAAAGCGTAATGTTTTCTATGTGCTATGATGCACTTCCCTTTTTTGTTTGATTTAAAGACCATTTGAGATGAAAACACTCCCATGGTTTTTGTGTGGTTTACATACATAATATATATGACTTCTATTAATATACAAATACTGTACACAAATGTGTTAAGATAACCGTTTCTTAGCCGAGAATCGCCTCACAGATCACGTTTGCACTTACAAACACTTGTTAATTTTCATAATTTAAGAGACCATTTATTTTTCCTATAAGTTCATGATTTGTTTCTCCGTTTCTTTTTCGACACAGCCAAACTATTTAACTTTCAATTGTCTTACAATTTAAGACGCTATAAATTGACTTAAAACGTAAGATGGATATTTATATAGCACTCCTTCCAAAAACGTACCTGTAGTTTCTATTCGTTACAGCCGGTTTCCAGATGTTTTCAGGCGGATGATAAGTTGCATGTGCACGTTGGCTGCCACGTGATTTAATTATTAATACGTTTGTTCCGTTACCATTGACACATTTTAGAGTTCACCAGAGTACACATAACAACGTAAGAATAAGAATGGTTCCAGATGTTTTCAGAAATAGACAAAAACATGAGACAACGCCGTTTTCGTTCTCTGTTCTAAGCCGAGAATCGTCTCCCAGACCATGTTTGCACTTACAAACAATTGTTAAAACTAAAGAGTCCATTTCTTTTCTTAAGTTTATGATTTGTTGCTCCGTTTCTTTTTCGACAAACTATCTAACCGTCAATTGCTCTGCTGTTTTAAGACGCTATAAATTGACTGAAAACGTAATATTGTTATTTATATAGCAATCCTTCAAAAAGCGTTACTGTAGTTTGGAATCTTTACTACAGGTTTCCAGATGCTGATGATTAATTGCATGTACCTGTTGGCTGTCACTTGATTTTATTATAAATATATTCGTTCCATCACATGTGACACATTTTAAATGCAATCATCCTGGTTAGCTGTCACCGTATGATGCGCAGAAGGTTTAGAGGGAAATCCGATTTAAAAAAAAAAGGTAAAAATTGGGGCCACAATTCAGCCCCATACCCAATCGCAATAAGTTTTATTTTCCAAAATGACTACCCAAATTTACCAATTGATAAGAATAAAGAGTAATAGAATAAACAAAATAGCTTCTATTTTACTAAAAATGATGATCTTATAGTTTGTTCCGAGTACTATGACCTACCTCCATTCATCTACTGATTAAACAACTTCCTGTTGAACTGATAAAAACAAATCAGCCAGCGTTATATCAGACACATGTCAATGTAGCGGTATTATAACTGTACGTTTTGGTCATGTTGGCACGCACGCACACATTCAAACACACACACACACGATTACGAATAAACGAAATTCATTCTTAGTCAGGAAATTGTATAACAAATTCATGTGTGCATTTTATTTCTGAAGCACAATACTCTGCCATCTACGTTATGGCCAGTGAAACCACTTACTCACAAAGTGGTCGTTGATTACATACATTATTTTTTAGTGTAATGCAGCCCTTACACATAGTTTGGTCTACACATGTGTACGGTAACATTTTGAACGTTTTCTGACTGCAGATTTCTTTACTAAACAACATCATGACGTTATTTTGTTGAAATGACGTCGATAACGTTGATTGACTTCTCATGTGAGAAAAGTAAATACCTTTTTATTTCTTTGATAAACTACGAACAAATAAATTACTGTTAAGCATGAAGTGTGTGAATTGCATTTTGATTTTATTTCGTGTTTCGTTTTTTGTTGCCGGTTTCAAATACGGAAGATTTCACTCGCCTCCATGTATTCCGATCTAACGGTCGTAGCTGAGGACAATCCGATAAGAAGTAAGATATTTAATATAGTTTGGTTAAGCAAAAAAAAAACTAACGGCATGTACATTACACAAATTTTATGACTTTTATGCAGTTTAACGAAATCGTTATTTCGTCTAAATTGTAAAATTAACCACCGCACTGCAGTTTGGCGTCCAAATGTTATGTGATGTGATGTGATGTGGTATGATGATAAGTCGGTCAAAAGCTATTCATAGCTTATGTTTTATAATGTTTCTATACCATACCGACAATAAAAAAATATTGATTTGATTCGATTTGTGATGCGATGCGATGACATACAATACAATACAATACATTACAATGTAATACAATACAATACAATACAATACAATAAAATACAATACAATACAATACACTATAATACAATACAATACAATACAATACAATACAATACAATACAATACAATACAATACAATACTACGTCTTATTCAAAGAGCTCGAGATATACTACCAACTCGAACAACGAACTTTATGGTCATAAAGAAATGTTTAAATCAACATTATGACTGGGGTTTTGAAAATAAGCATAATTCACCACGTGGTACGAATAAAAGTGCGCCAGAATAATGGCGGGAGGATAAGTAATATGTGTATTAACTACAAGTGGCGTTCAATATACCGAGCTCTAAGCAGCTGCCGGATAAATAACGAATCAAACAACGACCTTTCTTTTGGTCCATGATTTTTTCTTCTTCCCTGTGAGTTACAGGCTGGTGTTTGAATATTTTTTCGGTTGTCAAGGAAACAAAAGTTACTTTTATTTGAACAAGTATAATAAGCTGATACCAATAAAAAAAAATAGCATAGCTCTTGAGGGGCAACTTTCTGTTTGTATAGGAAAATACCACAGGGTAATGATCGTTTTGCTTCAAATCAACACGCTTTTTGAAACAAAAAACTATATTAATATCCCAAACATGTTACAGAGAGTTTTTTTATGTCACAAAAATGTTTGATCTTTGAGAAGAGATTTATCATGTTTCATCGTTCCTTCTACGTTGTAGATATCCATGTCAATTGGGGACACACCTTTTCATGTTTTATCCGCACTGCTTCAGTTTTTTTTTACTTGATTTGAAAAAATCTTCCTCAGATACCATTCATTCGCTTCTGCTATATTAACAATGTACTCCCAGTCTCTTTCCTATACGAATCTCAAATACAATACAATGTATTTTCATACTAATCGCAAATAATCAAAACAATACTTATATAATTTTCAATACATTTTCTGCATTTGGTAAAGCATCTGAATCATTGTTAAAGCTGAACTGAACTATATTCCCTTCAAAACGCCATTTTATGTCATTGTCAGACTTCAGTTTTTTCATTTCGAAAGAAATTGAACAAGCATTACCATGCACTTCGCTCTTCAAACTGGTTAGTTCCGATAAAATATCCTTTAATTGTGATTGTATGGGATTTTTTTTTAATCATACCCAAACAATGACCACGTGGCCACGTTCCTCAAACACAAACTTTAACGATGTCTTAACAGTTCGACTGTCCAAAGCTGAATGACGGAAAACTTCAAAACATACTTGATTTCCTCGTGCATACTTTCATGCCCAAGCGTTCATTGCATTGCATTATGGGAAAATCATTTTCTTCTAATTCGTTAAATCAAAGGATGATCATTGTATATCCCGCTTTAGTTGCAAACGGTATTTGCTAGCTGAAACAATCGTTCAGTGTACTCTTATTTTTCTTTCTGTCAGTATCATTTTAAGACATCGACATTGACCTTGAACTGAAAAACAAATCAACTTCTGACAGCAATTATTTCTGATTTATTGTGAAATTGTCCATGTACAATACATTCACTAAACCTACTAAAAAGGTTGTTCGTGTTATTCAATACATTGTCTTTACTCTGTCACGCGGACGCAAAGGGAACTCGTACACAATGAAAAGAATACCATGACGATTGCAGTTGTGTTCGCTGGAGTTTTATTGTAGTGCGCCCATGTTTCATTTTGAGTTTCGAAATTATAATAGATATAATAGGGGGATTCACCTCTTAACAAACAGACTTAGGTTCTGTTCCGATGTTTTATCGATTGTGATTCATTCTACTGCTCGTTATTCCATGAAGTCACATTTAGGCCACCATGGTATAATGGATATGGTGCCTTCCTAGCGGCCGGGGGGTCACGGGTTCGATCCCCACTGTGGGAGCGTTCTTTAGATCCCCTCCAAAGGCACCAAGTACTGGTTGTAGGCCGAGGAAACGGACTCGAGAGCATTTCAAATAAGTAGTAAGTACTTTAAATGCAATCGAGCTAAAATAAATAGGTTTAAACTATTCCATGAAGCCAAACTATATAATAAAAATACCATTATATGTGTTAAAACTGTTTAACGATCGGCTAGCCTCCTTTTTGAGTAATACGTAGGAAAAATATTTCAAAAATAGATTAAAACAGTTCCTAAGAATGCTTTGTTTCACTCTAATCAAGCAATGTTGTAAAATTTTATGTGAGGCCGATTCCTGAATACTTTTTATTGTATTAGGGTTTAATAGAACTTCATATCACGGACGAAAACAAACAAGAAAATATTGAATGTTAAGTTTCATATACGTACTGACAACTAGAATAACAACACTTGCATAGCACAGGCAGACCACGACCCAAACCAATCATCTCTCTGTTTGCTGTGCACCATCAGGCTGGATCCCACCCATTCTGAACCAAACAAATTTAAATCATCCCGCAGTTTATATAAAAAATCGTTATGTATTCAAAATTGATCCTAACGTAACGAAGGCAATAACGTTGTTTTCACCTATACTGCACTCTTTCTACGATGCGCATTCACTAATAAATGTTCGAATGAGTTTTTGTGCAATCGGAAGATCCACTTATGCAAATATCTATAACATACACATAATTACGTCATCTTTTTAACACTTTTCTGTCTTTACCGACATAAACTGAGCTTTGAATGCTAACCTTTGTAGACCTTGTTGATACTGTGGACACTGATACATGCACCAAGAAGTATTATAGCTAACAACATCAGAAAATTAAGTAATGATTTATGTAACATCAGATCCGAGGGGTTGATAGTTTCCTGTTTTGCCGACACAACGGATGCTTAAGTTTAAAGTCAACTGAACACAGTTGCGTGTGGGATGGCATGTTTTTCCCAACTGATGTAATGTTCACAACGTGTTCTTCCAGCATGATGCATTATTAGTTTTGAACATTTTCGGGCAATAAGTTGACATGTGTTTACAATGTTTTGATGCATATATATACACACATAGTTGGCTTAATTCCTTTTTAAATGCTTTAAACATTCTGTGGACTGTTGACATAATAATGTGAGCTTTTTTTGGATTGTATTTATTGTACCAAAGTTACTATCCATGAAATCAAACGAAAACACTATTTCTCATTGCTGGGTCAACTCAACCAAAGTATGATGTTAACAATCATATAGATATTTGTATCAGTCAATCTTTAATCACGTTTGCTCATGAAAGCGAATTTACACTCACCGATCTCGAAAGAGCTGTTAAATATAAACTGGTAATGGATTCATAATATTCTAATCGGTATGCATGAAGAGGGTGGCAACAAAATTCCGATAGACTCATAAACACGCATCGTCATTCTTTGACACAAAACGGTTATTCCTAGGTGTCTAGGCATTGCGGTCTAAATTATTTTGAATGTTCTTCTGAATTCCGTACGGATCTTTCCCCACATATTGTCTCTAATAAATCATCGTTTCAAAGACGAGCTTTCCATTCTAAACCTCGGCAATTCTTATTTGCAATTACTGCTAATGGGGCAATGTCAATCACTTAAATGAATATTTAATTATTATATATGAGAATAATTCACGTAGCTTGAATGGGGTTTGGTTATGTCAATTACAATTATTAACGATATAGCGGTTCGTTCGTATTTTATATAAAACAAATACAGTATGAAACACACGCTACAGAGTTTGTATGTAGGAGGATTACAAATTATTAATCAATATGTATCATCAACAACACTTTATTTCTGTACAGTTTAATCTGAATGGTTTCGTAGTTCTAGCTAGTATTCCCTGTTTACCAAATAGAGCATATGTCTGTTAACATTATCATATATTGAAGAAATAGGATTTGTTTTAACTTCATTTTAACGAATTATAACTCATCCAACGCCATTAGTTTTGTGCCGATGCTTGTTTGTCTTTTTACTAATTGACCTAACAAAACAGTAAATCAAGGTTTTCGGTTAGCTTAAGTGAGAGGTGGAGATGAAACACACGATTTGATTATATGGTAATTTGTTGCAAAATATTAAGCTACTAATTGCAATTTGTACATAATGTTATTCGTTAGTTCCAACATAGTTTGGCACCAGTCAATATGTATGTTCCAAAATTGAAAAAAAATCGTTTTCAATTGCCATCTTACCGATAAAAAAGGTAAGATATTTAAACAAACGGGTCCGTGAACGCATATTGTTTGCATTAAATTATTGTCAAGCAATATCTGCCAACTGCATACGTTGTAAAATGAACATCGTTCTTCGCACAGTAATATAACGCATTTACTCCAAACCATTCTCCGTATATATGACGCCCGATGTCCGTTGCAAACGTCAACTTTCGACGAGTGTTACTTTTTGTAGTACCACTTGTCTGCGATGAAAATGTTCATTTTTAGAACAGGTTCTTGGAAACAAGCACATTGGAATTTCATAACACACTGCACACAAGTGTTCCGATCCTCAGTATGTATTACTAGATTATCACCGCTCCAATCAAGTGACAATGTTTCACTTCACATTAAGCATACGTGTATTGGTATGCACTG
The DNA here is from genome assembly GCA_007657795.1 of Dreissena rostriformis. Lineage (NCBI taxonomy): Eukaryota > Metazoa > Mollusca > Bivalvia > Myida > Dreissenidae > Dreissena > Dreissena rostriformis. The sequence continues at coordinate 19,978 of VMBQ01004746.1, forward strand.
ATCTAGTGGATGTATCCGAATTATTTTTACTTTTATTGCATCATTGTTGTTGCACCAATAAAAATAAACCATTTTACTACGTCCTCGTAATGGTTGCCATAACCAACGATATTACCCATCCAATTATCATAAAACTAAAGGTATTCATAAATGCAAAACTAAATTGCTCATCAAAACGTAATATACCGTTATGTAAATTAGAACTATATTTTTGTTCACATTCAATCTCTGCAAAATAGTTGGCGTCTTTGATTTTGTTGGAAAAGTCTTCAAGGGACGACTGCATCCACTTCAATGTGAAGGGGTTTCCACTTCAAAAGCCAATATTCCTTCCATCAACCAGAACTTTACTTTTTCGCACAGCTGTTGAGTCCGTAAAATGCTTGCTGCCTTACATCGAAAGAGAATAATTATGGAATGAGTTTAAAGAAAATATTGTATGTGCCTGGTGACATTAAAACAATAAACCGCGTTATTTAAGGAATCTGCTGGATATAATAAATGTTAAATACAAATAAAAACACTGTTAAAACTGCTTATGATGTACGGCAATGTCATATAGTTGATCTGCTTATTCGAAAACGATAACCTCATCTTGAATAGTAGGTGCACACATATAATCTTTACTAACGTATACATGACGCACAAAATGAGAGTTGTTTATATATTTTATCGAAAGTTTAATCAGATTGATGATTAACCATCTACTGTGGGAAAACTGTTCCTTTGTTACTCTTCTAAAATCTGAATCATTGTTATATAATATTAATGACATTGAATTCAATTTGCAGAATGGAATACTCATCATCATCAATAAAATCATCATAATTATCCTCGTTAATCTTAACAAGTTATTGCCTTATAAATAATAACACGAAGACATATTAGGGGTGGATGTTTGTATTTGACATGGCTTGCAAATAAAACAAAGAGAGAATACACAATATAAATAACAACAATAAAACATGAAAGTTAAACCTATATGATTAAATTCTACACTATCTAATAGACCTTTCCAACTGTCATTTTACTTAAAATATAAAGTAGCAAACATTTGTAAAAGCAATAAAGACATGCGTTTCAACAGAAACCGGTCAACTGACCACACACGTCAACTGGTTTATCCATATAAGGCCAATTGGCCTACAATAACATACCTTTAATGTTCCCAAATATTTAATATACCTTTTGAACATTCCAGTTACTGAAAAGATAAACGTGAAACTATGTGTGAATGCAATGTCAACATGCGTTTTAACAAATTTCGGTAAAGTGAACACACAAGCAAACTGGCTACTCCACATATGGCCCAACTGGCCTTCAACAAACGGTAAAGTGAACACACAAGCCAACTGGCTAATCCACATATGGCCCAACTGGCCTTCAACAAACGGTAAACTGAACACACAACAATACAATTTGTAAAATGCGCGTGTATAAATGTTATATGTTGGAATGACGCAATGGTTAGGTCGGTAGCATTTATAGAATACATGGCACGGTAAAGAAGCCAATCACAACAGCATTTTTTTTATATCATTCTATTATTTTGTCCCAACTTTTGTAAAAGTGCATGAACTATTTTAGTATGTTTCTAAAAATCAGATAAAGACAATCAGTAAGTTTGACATCACCTCCTTACTATTAAATATAAGACTACTGTATTAATAATTATCGATACTATATCTATAGTTAAATATGTGTAATTACGTATAATTGTAAAAACGCAAACATATATCAAATAATATGGACTTCTTATTAAATGGGTTCAGATAGCTTAATTGTTCAACCTTAATGATGTTACCACGTGGTAACTGCACACCATTGTATTGAGCATTTAAAAAAAACTATAACGCTTTGTATAGTTCAACAATCTTGAAACACACTTTTATTTACGTTGCATTAATATCTTGCAAGTATTCTTTGTCTACATGACAGTGTCAGTCTATAAAAGGATAGTTAATATGAAGGAAAGAGTATATATCAAGATGAAAATGAATAGTTATCACAAATGGAGTGAGGCTTTGTGATTGGTTGTCAATATGTTAATTGACAAATTAATCAGAAGCATTTATATAGGCAATATTTGTAGCACACATTGGCCGAAATGTATTGGTTAACTTAAATAGCTCGAACTGCGATATTACATTATAAACATCGTGTGGTAAATGGGTGCTACAATTGTTTCATACCCGTTAACCAATCATATCGACTCGTTAAACGCTGACGATAACAGTAGGACTTATATGCCACTTGGTGCTATATATGCTAAACATATGTGTCAACATCTGTGTAGGTTCCAATTTTTTTGGTGCTATACATGCTTAATATGTGTGTCAACATCTCGGTAGGTTCAAAATTTAGTGCAGTCGAATGTGGGAGCTTGAATTGCAATACGGATATATATTATACCATAAAAGATGACAACTTGTCTTAGTTCCTTACTAAGAATGGTTGAGTTATCCCAGTTGATGCTTGTTGCAAAGTTGTGCGAACAACTTTGTGCGGAAATAACATGTCTTTATTTGTATTGGTCATGCACAACGATAAATCACCAACTTCAATTGCAGTACCTTGTCGCTGATTGGTAATGTATTATCTTTGAAAACAACTAAATCGTCAAGTCAAACAAAATTTAACGGTTTTGAAGTTTTACAAGTTACATGCGCTGGTTTTCATAATATACAAACTTGTAGAAACGACAGACTTCTTAATATCAATTTAAATTATGTTCCGTTTCCGGAAATTGCCTCGGGCAGCACCGAAAACCACGTTGAAACCCTCCTATTTCTCGTCATCAGGGCACATGTGACGAGCCGTTATGAATATTAGCAGATACAGTTATGAAATTATTCCGAAGTGTGGTGAGCAAATAAATGCTGTGGTTTCAAGTGGACTAATTAATAATTCGCGATGTTCCAAACCAACCTTCCACTCCACCGTCCCCGGTATAACAGTAAAACCATCATAGCTCGACTTAAAAGAATTAAATGTCTGTTATGCAAGTGGCAAAACAGTAAACGCGAAAATAGGAACAAAACTAAATGTTAATTTATTTCTAGTAATTGCTTTGTATGTAGCAAAAACTATATAAAATATGTTCCTCAAAAGAGCATATGTTGGGTAACGTCCACAAAGAGCTGCTCGTTGTTCTATAAAAATTTGCCCCATGCTTATTTCAGATGTTTTAAGTTTCTTAAACGTCATACATAATGTATGTAGTTTTACTAGTTGTTGTACACTTGGTAGCGTATATACAATACCTTCAATTGTACGATACAAATACATGATAATAGCATAAACAATGTGATTTTTGTTATCAAAGATAATATAGTTTATATCACTACCGATGTATACAAATATATAAGGTATACAAAGTGCATCTATATAAAATGATAATATATGTACATAAGCATTGTAACACCCCTCAAACTGGTCTCCGTTGCTTTTTAAAAGTGGGATTTTTAATTAACCCAGTTGACATTGTGTATACATGTTAACATTTGCCACGTATAATTAATGCCCATTATGCTACCTATTTCATGATATTTACTTTCCGTGAATAGCGTGTACTACGAATTTACGTGGTGATTTAGTTAATTACCAATTGATTCATATTTTTTGCAGTTACACTAAACTGATGCACATATTGCATGTTCTCGAGTATGTTATACTTTAATTATATATGCGTATAGCGACATGAAATGATTGGCATACTCATATGATGTAATGCCTATGTGCCTTTTATTTAATCGACCATGTCTCGACATACTAGGTGTACATTATGGCTAATATACTGCTTGTTTTTACATGTACATTGTTTATGGTAATGTCGTATTTAAGTAAATTGAATTGATTTATATAAAATGACGACAATGGAATGTGATTACTATATGCGGTTTCATTGTATGTGATTTTGAGATTAAATTAAATAATGATTTGTAAACATGTTTACGTTCAATAATGTTATTCGAAAATGATTGGTATAATCGGCACTTGTTTATGTCCTCAGCTTTGTAAATTTGAATTGCAACCTTACTTAAAACATGTCAGTATAAATAAGTTTAGATTTGATCTTTGTAGATTAAGGGTTTCATCTCATAGATTAGAAATTGAAGCAGGCAGATGACATAAACCTGAATCTATACCTTTTCAAGAGAGAAAATGTCAACATTGCAATGTTCTTGAGGACGAATACCACTTTTTGTTAGAATTTTCCTTATATGATGATATTAGAAAATGTATATAAATAAATATTACTGGAAAAGACCAAACATGATACAATTTAATGATTTAATGCAATCTGATAATACATGTACCCACAGAAACTTAGCCATGTTTGTAAATAAAGCATTTATTCAAAGAAACCTGTATACATATTATTATGATTAATTGTGTTTTATTTACTACCCACACTTGACTTCTTGCTCTCTCGTAGATTTTTCTGTGTTTTTTTTATGTTATAACTATAACATTGTTAAATAGATTATTAATGCTGTAATCAAATTGGCCTTGACCTTTTCATGTATTTATACGTTATTTAACAACTTACGAAATTTAATAATAATCACATTTCATGCTTTTATATATGTTACTATGTTACTATATCAAGTATACTCATGGACTGTATGTCTATTGTATATTGAATAAACCAACCATGTTGTGAATTGAATGGCAATTATATTAAAACGTATTTCCTTTTATTGTTGTTTGATTTAAAATGTGATTATATACGGATAAGAATTAAATTGATATACCCTTAAATGTTTCATGAGTTACTCTGGGTCAAGTGTGATTTGGACGTCCTAAAACCGATTAAAACCATCAAAAGTTTGCTTTGCATTGACCGTTCCAAGGCTGTGGCACCAGTTTCATTCATTTGTCTTCCTGTTAATCGATTGCTCTTGTCCTTCGCCTAATTCTGTTATTGAGCCATTCTTCACGTGCGATGAATAAAATACTATATAGATGTTCTGCTGATGTAAATGGAGTTTAATTTAGTTAGTTAATATTTAAATATGATGGACTACTTGACAATGAATAGGAAAAAAATTGAATATTTAGTGATTCGTATACATTTACGTCTTATAAAATTGAATATAATTGATGTACACTGTCATGTCCAATAGCACAGCGTTTTTTTAATATTAGTAGACAGTTTGACAGAGGACCAGCACCCACCGGAAGCACCCGCAGTGCTAAACCATGTATAACTAGAGAATACCCCCTAGCATTCCGAAATGAGAGGCAAAATAAAACGGCTTTATTGGCAACAAAATTGACAAAAAACAGACCATGACTACGACTGGAAACAGTACATCAGTTATTTGTCAATGTGGCGAGGTTCGCATGGCTCTGCGATTAATAAAGATCCCTCAGTCAAAGCGGTTGCCAGTCGAACAAACAAACAGAAACAACGCAAGTGTTTACGTGGTAAGACTTGAACGAAACTATTCAGGTATCAAACAGCAGCATTGATGATATATCAACTTTAGTTTTCTCCATGACGGGGTTGGAGGACGGATCGATTGTTGGTGATTCGATCTACATTGAAGATTGATTGAGGCCCCATGATGAGACACAAAACGCAAGCTCTGAAGGGAATGAGACTGAATCAGCAGTCACAGAAGACTCCCAATCTTAATGAGAACTAGTGTAAGGGAAGACTCTTCCATCTTTGGTTCTCCGCAGATAACTAAACAATATAGGAAAGTCCGAAAGGTCCACTGAAGAATGAGCTACACAACCTGCAAGTCAAGAAAAATGGAACACACCAGTCCAAAAAGACTACAACCCCTAAAACAGTGATCATCCAGTAGCTGACTGTGCCCTGGCGGAATCTGTGGCGGAAGCAAATGAGCTAAAGAAGTGCGAGGAACTTGCACAGGTCTGTAGAGACAGACGGTGAAAGACATTGGTCTTTACGGTAGATATGCGATGCAGATGATTTGCAGTCCACATGGGAAATGTTTGGAATAGTGGGCATCAGTAGCCAATCCCAAAAAACAACAGTATACACTCTGGCTGAATGTACTGAAAATGCGTCCAACCGGCTCTTGGGGAAGCATGGCCCGCAAGAATAGCAACACACAAAGACGCGGTAGAGCATGATCACCTCTACCTTACCTACCATCCTATACCGAGTTTGGGAGCGAAACACTTGAGACGTTTTGCATATCAGCTGACGACTAAAGGTAAAGATGATTTTATATAAGAAAACAATCGAAATTCTAGTTTTATCAAATGTAAAAGCTAATTGTAGTCCAGTTGAAAACGTATACATGTGCATTAGACATGTACACTATTGGGAAATGCCCAATATTCTGTGATGCTCGTATGACACAAGGTTGTCAACAAATTGCCGCTCTCAGTATAAGAATAACGGTAGGGAGATGATGCTCATTCGAGACATTCATTTGAATTATGGTTTGTAATACATGTACTGTTAATTTATTTGTAGACGTTCCTATTAGTGAGGCAGGAAAAGTATGAAAACATTAAATGTGGTCACGTAACTGTATATAATCACTGTTATATGTCGTATAGTATTAAGGTTTTCTTTCAGAACAATCACAATGTGTAAATACAACAATAAAATGTAACAATATGAACATTCAAACTTATTATCTGTTTGACATATTTTAAAGGGCAATCTCCCCCGTGTTTATATTACCATGTTAACAGATATTATATTGACCCCAATACATGTGTACAATGAATCAAGGGTAACAATCTGTTTCTAATTGAATTTCTACGAAATTTGAAATTTCAATAGGATAACAGTCTGTTTCTAATTTACTTTCTTAGAAAATTCATTCGAGTTTAATTGGCTTTATTTCCATGGACAGTTTCCTGTAACATTCTTTATGTTCTGCTTAAATATTCGAAATACTACCTACCGTTCTAAATTAGAGGCAAACGGAGAAACAGTTTGACATTCATATAATGCATTAAATAGACTATTTGCCAGACGAATTGGTTCGACCCAAGCATAAAATTCAAACATTAAATATATTAAACATGTTTATATACATTGCAAGATCATTTCACATTAAAAGCCAAAATGGTTTACAAACGATTCTCGTTTAAAACGCGTTGCTTTAAGTTTTAAAAAAGATAACTGAAAGGAAAGGGATGTCAACAAAGGCCGATAACGTATTCAACGTATTCCCTGTGATTTAATGAATTTCAAAAGCAATGTGTTGAGTATACACTATTTGTATTATTTTATTGACTCTGAATACAACATCGTTTTAGATTTCTGTTCCTTTGTATTGTAAAAACATTATACTGAAGAAGCCCGTATAAAATTACAGCCACTTCGGTTTAATGCAATAACGGTCATTTAAAAGTAACGTTATTTTTAGACCGTCATAAAATTGCAAAACATTACTTTGCACTAGCATTGTTATTACATCCTCTGATCGTTGCATCGTCGTAGTTTACGGTTTCAGCAGCTGCGAGAGATGATCGGCAGGGAACGCCGGGCCATATAGTTAGGTCGTAAGGAGAAAACCTCTTATATTCAAGTGGAAACAGTCCCCATTCCCCCGACATTGTTGCTGACACATTACAAAGTAGTGCAGTCGTTGTGCACGTTAGATAAATGTAAGCATGTTTATGATAATATTGTACAGTTATATCCTATGAACGCACACTTAAGAACAGTAATAAAAGCGTAAATGTTTTCTAAAGGCTATGATTCCCTTCCCTTTTTGTTTGATTTAAGAACTATTTGAGATGAACACACTTCCATATTTTTTGTGTGGTTTACATACATAATATATATGGCTTCTATTAATATACAAATACTGTAAACAAATGTGAAACAAAGGATAACCGTTAACGTACCAAGAGTTCACCAGAGTACACATAACACAGTTAGAATAAGCATGGTTCCAGATGTTTTCAGAAATATACACAAACATGAGAAAACGCCGTTTTCGTTTTCTGTTCTAAGCCGAGAATTGACTAACAGACCACGTTTGCACTAACAAATAATAAAACGTTCATGAGTTGTTCTCCGTTTCTTTTTCGACACAGCCTTACTACCCCATCTTCAATTTTCTTACTATTTTAAGACGCTATGAATCGACTTTAAACGTAATACTGTTATTTATATAGTACTCCTTCCAAAAGCGTAACTGTAGTTCCGAATCTGTACCGCCGGTTTCCAGATGTTTTCATGCTGATTATAAATTGCATATGCATGTTGGCTACCACGTGATTTAATTATAAATACGCTTCTTCCATTACATGTGACACATTTTAAATGCACTTATCCTGGTAGCTGTCACCGTATGATGCCCAGAAGGTTAAAAAGGCAGTCCAGTTCATTGTTGTTGTTTTTTGGTAAAAGTTTGGGCCGAAATTCGGAAATGGAATGCCTAAAGTTCCCACTGAAAGGTTTCCAAACAAAATTAAATAAATTGCAATACTGAATTCGTCTCAGATCTTTAAGTTTAACCTTAGCGTATGAAATGTTGAAAACATGTTAATTATCAATTTTTAAGTATGTGTAAGCAAAAACAATCACAACCCCAATTTAAAAAACGACGCGATTTTTCCAAATCCGAAGGGCACGACCCAATCCAAGTGGTGAAAAAACTCACTGCAGTGGGAAAAAAACGACGTCGTTTCCAAATCTATTGTCTTTTCGAGTTGTTCATATCGTAGCAAGACAATATTACGTGAACCCATGATGTATTGGTTACTGATGTTAAACACAACACCGCGTTGGGGTATATTTGTCAATAATCTGTTTAATCCATTTGTTTGCATATCACTTTGGAACGTTTTTAACCATACCGGACGCGTGTTAACATAATTGCATCATACGACAAATGACCAGAGATGATATTTCACTAATATGAATTGAAGTCACGATACTAGTCTCGATGAAGAGTATCTCTTTTGACATGTTTTATTCTTGCAATGATGAGAAGACTCACGATGAGCTATAAAGACGCATTTGATGGCTGTTAGTTATTTCTTCTGTTAGTTTATCCGTCACTCATCATTTAATCAAATCCATTGTATAGTACATGTAGAAATCCCCCCACAAGCGCGAGTAAAAACATAAACCACTTGGTTCCAAGGTCAATGCCTCGGTAAAGTACGCTCTTAAAATATTATTATCAGGGTACATTTGTAAATTTGACATGGTAATAAACATATTAATAATCTTGTTTTGTATCATTTATTTGTTGCACTGGTATCTAAATATCATCTCCGTTGCACAGTGACATCTAGCGTGGAGGATCTTCAAGCCTCGAGTTCAAAACTGCCATGGATCCTATCATAGAGATAAGGAAGTTTTTCTCTACGAATTATACGTACGTGCGGCCATGAATCCCATTTAGATGTAATTAAATGAGAGAATAGATTTTGTCGTGAATCGGTTCATATGAGAAATCAGCGAAAATTACAACCACTTTTATACAGGCACTGGCGTTTGATTTTATCGCTTAGATGAAAACAAGTCTGACATGAAGTCAGAATATTATGAGGTGCTTACATTTTGACGTTTGTTGTGACATTAATGATTCGTTTAAAAAAAAAACTAAGTTATGAGAGTAGCGTTAAACAGTGGATTTAACCTATGATGTTGCCAATGATTATGGACGTTGTTGTATAATTTTTGAGCTTTCTTCGTGTTTGCTTGTTTTATTAACTTTATTTAACAATACTATTGTCCAAACGAACGGGTATGTTTGTCATAGAATTCTCATTCCTTTGCAAACGATAAACGTAACATGTCGTGTAGCCTTCAGTTTCCATTGGTTAACTAGGGTATATGCCTTGGGAATCACCTTATATAAAGTTATATATTAAACCTCATATTTAAAAAAAAACTACAAATCTGAAAAGACATTAATTGAACGTACAGAAAAATTACCATATATCACCGTATATCAAGTAGTATAGCGAGATCCATTTCATTTAAACCTAACATTTTAAGAAAAACTACAAATCTGAAAAGACATTAATTGACCGTACAGAAAAATTACCTTATATCACCGTATATCAAGTTGAATAGCGAGCTCCATTTTATTTAAACCCCATATTTTAATAAAAACTACAAATCTGAAAAGACAGCAACTGATCATTCACCGTACATAAAAATTACATTTTTCCAAGACCGGAAGCAGCGAGCATTTCGCACAAAAATCTCATCAGTTACGTCCTCATTTTAACACACATTATGACAATCCACAGATACCTTTATGAACGTATTTCAATGGCGCGGTGAGTAAATAAAAGTTGATGTTTTAAGAGCTGTAGTTAATAATACCCGATGTTTAGTAATACAAGCGTGCCATATGATTGAACAACCATGCCACAGTTTGAGTTTTTTTTAATTCAAATTGGTATTAGAGTGTTTCCTATGTTATCAATTGACTCGGAAAATGACATTCGTATGTATTTCGTATGATTTATGTGAGAAATATAACATGTCGCGTAATAACGTCATTTAAACGAAAAAAGCGAGTGTTTACCGATTATACGTATCAGTTTTCTGACATGCATATATACATAGCTATGCAACTCGAAATTTGTCTGCCCGCGTCATCTATTTTCGCGATGATGTTTACTTGAATTTTAAAACAACATAAATACTTCGGCAAATTCTATATCACATTTATATGCATACATCCTGCAAACATATCAAAAGGAAGTCATTACTTTGTTGCGTATTGTACTCTATATTCTCGCATTATGTGTTTTTTTCCGCTAAAAATACGATTTTTTGCCTCCATTTTGGTATGGCCTTGAGGGAATAAGCCATAGACTGGTTCGCTACAAATCGTGATAACCTTTTTCCAAACACTGTTTCTCTAAACATAACCCGTCTTAAATGTATTTCCTTAATCCCGAATAGTTTTGAATGTATTTGCTTCGATCAATTCGATATCGTATTGTTATTATTATCATCATTAATCAATTAACACTTCTTTAAACAGTTTGATTTGTTAAAAAAAAACTAAAACTTTTTGTTGGCATCTGTATTTCAGTTGCGCCCCCTACATGCTATTTACAGGTCAGAATTCATGACCCAATTTCCATTTGCTGTCAGAAAATAGTTTTGCTTGTGATCATGAGCAATTATCTAGTTAAGTTGTGGTTCTTATTCTTCAGAAACATGTTTTTTTCACCAAATTTTAAGATATTTCCATTTAACTGTCCAGTATTTCATCAACTTTTTATCTTGTTTACACATCGTCTTCTTATTTTCCCGATCTCATTAATATGCAAAGTTTATAGCTCCACCCATAGGTTACACATCACTATACATGTATAAAGATTAGGCACCAACCACTTAATTTAATACTGTATTAAAGGTAAGATTATCAATTACTTTATTGCAAAAAATAAGAGGTGATAAGTAGCCCTTCGTGATAACATGATTTTCATATCAAAATGTTTCGTACCGAAATCTTTTAGATTGATTAAAATCAACAAAAAAACAGGGCATTGAAAAAACTTCTGTATGATTTATCCAATTTTATTTATTTTTTTCGTTTTCCGTTTTAAGAAGTTGTTCTGCCAAGCACTTGCTATCACACAATGCATTCCATTGAGCAAAACTTACAGTTTTGGTTTCCAGAAATCAACAGGGATTCCCAAACTATAAAAGTTGACAACGAATACAATTATTAGCCATTGTGATCTTGTTTATTGTTTCTGTTGGATTTACTTGGATGGAACATAAGTGAACTTTTATAGAACTGTGTTTTCAAAGATTCTATATACGTCTGTCTGTCTGTAAACAAAAAGCAGTAATGGCATAACACAGATAAGATGTACAAACATTATCAAAGAGTAGCTTAATTAACAATTTGCAGGCACTTGACATGTTGAAGAAATATGATGGTTTCCATTCAAATTCAATATGTATGTCGATCAGTGCCTGAAAATAAATGGTAAGCTAAATAATATAAAAAATGGTCTCAATCAAAAGCATGACGTAAAGAATGCTGAAGGTGTTCTCACATATTAAAAAAAGGGATGAATTAAAGCACCCTTACTGAAGAATATAATCACTCCCAAATCTTGTTAATATGTCACGTGCTTGACTGGAAAGTGGAACCCACTGACTAATCACCTTCTGGGTAGTCGACTGGAGAACCCATATAAGTCCTCAAGCGAGAATCGTATATACTACATACATTTTATCGCTTGTGATTGGTCATGTGAACAGTTTTTTGCTTCACAAAAAAAGCAATGACGCAACATGGCGTTAATTTTGAGAGTACCTATTATGAAATTCACGTATTTTAATAAAGTAGACAAATTAAGTTTGAACTTCTTAAAATATATTTCTGATGCAAGTTCATATCAATTTAACTGGTACGAAATACATGCTAGCAGTCCCCTGTTGTTTTTATCAGCCATTTATTATTTTGTATTTCCCTTATCCGAACCCCGGGGGCTTCAAAGAAAGCATATCTGAGGAACTGTAATTTGATGGGGATAAATATTGTTATATGTTCTACTGATTCTTACGATATATTCTTCATTATGATTTAAAATCAGTTATGAGATTCGTGTGTAGCCATTTGAAAATCTATAATGCATGTCGCCCTTTTTAGTTATATTTTAAGGAACACTGTTATCGCAAAGTTCACATAAATATGGATATTATTTTGCGATTAGAGAAGACTGAACGAAAATTGGAATTTTATCTAAATTATCTGTTCAAATGCACAGGCTCTCAAAAATAATTTTAATAGTCTACTGTCTTCTTTAATTAATCGCAAATGAGTGGCACAGCTACGCATGCTTTTCTATCTTTGTTTTATTTTTTATTACTATATTCTGTACACATAGGCAGACGAACAGTACAATGTGAACACATATTTGGTTGATGCGCTGTTAGAGTGGCATTTAATCGATTAATTGGAATAAGCAGTCTCTTGGAATTTCACCGCGAACACAAATCGAGTCACTACCACCAGGGGCGACTCTACCTTCATATACAGCGTTACACAAACTGTGCTATGAAAATGTTTCATAGCTACCTTCATATACAGCGTTTTACAAACTGTGCTATGAAAATGTATCATAGCTACCTTCATATACAGCGTTATACGAACTGTGCTATGAAAATGTATCAAAGCTACCTCCATATACAGCGTTATACAAACTGTGCTATGAAAATGTATAACATATACATCCATATACAGCGTTATACAAACTGTGCTATGAAAATGTATCATAGCTGTAAGTCTATAAGAAGAAATGAGTAAAATTAAAGAAAATATACTCTATACGTGCATATCTCTTATGTTTTTAAGAGTTAAAAACTAAGTCGTTTTTATAATATTTGATACGAATCTTTGAATATGTTTATGTCTTGAATAATAATCTTTCCGGTTTCCTTATAATGCGTGTGTCATCGTCATTAGAAATCAAACAGCGCAAACAAAATGAAAATAGCATTGCGAACAACATGCATTTATATTTAATGCATTTAATAAGTAAAAAAATATCATTTCATATACTGTTACATTTTTTATTTGTGAACGATTTATCTGAGATGAACAACTAAATAAATAAACACAAAAATGTAAAATAAATAATAACGAAAAACACAAGTATATAAGTGACGTATGGTACAACATTCAGTCTGGTATGCGTGACCTATAGTTTCCGGTTTGCGGCGTCTCCAGCGGGAAGGCTATGGTCCCTGGCCGTTGGGTATGCCCTGACCGTTGTCCATGATCATTTCTTTGCCACCGTAAATGCGAAATTGGATCTTCCGTGGAGGGCCAGATATCCGGCGAATATCGCCCGTCGTCCCTGTCCCTGTAATCTATGGCTGGGTAGGAACGCGGTACTGGGGCGGGGTTTCCGTACCGCCGTCGGGGACTTACCATCAAACCGTCTCGGTAGCGACCGGTCTGGTATTCCCGCAGGAAAGTATCGTAGTCGAACTCTTCGTCGTCTTCGAGATACACGGGGACGTATTCCGGCTGCGCACCCCCAAGCGGCGGGACAGACGGTGGGACACCCATATCCGGGCTGGCGTGCACGTACGCCTGTCCCCGGCGCACCACGATCTGGACGACCGTCTACTCGAACTGCCGGTACTTTTCATACAAGTCTTTTATGAGATAGTCGGGNGGGACACCCATATCCGGGCTGGCGTGCACGTACGCCTGTCCCCGGCGCACCACGATCCGGACGACCGTCTTCTCAAACTGCCGGTACTTTTCATACAAGTCTTTTATTAGATAGTCGGGAATCTTTGGAAACCCTCGTGAAGCCTCGACTAAAAGCACTGACGTTAAACGCCCGTGGTGCAACAGTCCTTCAATGGCGAAGTCTTCTGGATATTCTCGGGCATTGTTAGAATATTGTGGGTTTGCACCGGGAGGAGGTCCCTGAAGGATTTCGCCGTTCGGACCGTAGTATACGTGACGTTCATTTGGGTTGTGTCCCGGAAATGACGCCATCGGAGTAGGATAAGGTGCTGGTGGCATGAAAGGGTTTGAAGTCGACTGCGGCTGATTGTACCCTGGGAACTGAGGGGGCTGGGCTTGGTTGTAGGACGGATACGGCTGAAAGTTAATATATATGACTCCTTTAATCGTTTTTCGTGTCAAAAAGTGTGCAAATACGACGTTTTTTCCGCAATTGTGTTACCCTTTGTTGTGGTTGTTATCATTACTATTTAACTGCAACATTTCATTTCAAAGGGCATTATTACGCTTATTGTTTTAAATTAACAATGCATATATATATATATATATATATATATATATATATATATATATATATATATATATATATATATATATATCGCGGGAAGATATATATATTTACATGTTAAACTATACATACACTTTATTTTATTTTTATGCAAATATAAAATACAAATACTTTATTAATATACTAAATAAGTATACATACATAAAGCCTATTGATCAAAGAAATTTTATATAAACTTTTGTTTTTGTTAAAAAAGACATTGTAGATATTATACAATTATTGACTAGAGGACAATTGAATATGCTTTTAAGGCCAGTAAATATCAGATCAGATTAATTCGCCCAGTATTCAATAATAGTATAATATGTATATAGGTCGAAGCTAATGCATACATATACCTGTTGCCCGGGCGGTGGTGGCTGCTGTTGCTGTGCTAGAGGGGCAAGCCCTTGCCCCGTGTACTGCATATAATTGGGGGCCCCACTCACGGGCGGCACCACGGGGTACTGGCCCTGAGGGTAGCCCTGTAGGCTCCGGACATTAGCCTCGTCAAGCAGCTGGTGGAATATCCGGTCCCCAAAACGGCCCCCTTCCGGTTTCTCCGTCACTAGGTTACCTGATTGCGGGGAAGAGATTATGTGACAGATTCGATACCTTCGCAAAAATATATATTAGCCTCGCTCTCAGAAAATGGGTGTTTAACGCATGCGCGTTAAGTGTCATCCCAGATTAGCGCATGCTAATCAGGAACGAAACATTCCGCTTTTATTGTATTTTTCGTTTAAAGAAAGAATCTTCTTCGCGAAAATCCAGTTTATGCGGAAAGTGTCGTTCCTGATAAGCCTGTGCGGACTGCACAGGCTTATATGGGATGACACTTTTAGCTTATGCATTAAACCCCCTTTTCACAGAGCGAGGCTCATATATATAGTTTAGTACTTTTTTTAATCTTTCAAATGAAAGCTTCGTATATACAGGTATGTTTGATTTATATGTATTCTTAGTAGGATACTCTTTATTACATACAGTTATTATTACGGTCGCTCCCATTTCCTTTGATTCAGTTATAGCAGTTGTCAGTTTTTGAAGTAAGAATGAGCACTTCTTGCTGGTTCACGTGGTTAACCGCTTAAATCGGTTAATCTCGCTCTGACAAAGTGTGAAAAGGTAAACAGAAGCCGATGTATGACCAAAATGCTATTTTGTGACCAAAGATATTTAAAAAATTCTCACAAACAAAACAAAATGTTGAGTGATGTTATATAAATATTATGAAATATTTTTTTTATTTTTCATTTAAATTCGTTTTTAAAAGCGACATCCACAACGCGTGATTGTTGTGCATAATTCTTGTTTACATATCAGTACATTTATTCTTACCAAGATGCTTTCAATATGCGATCATAATATTACATTACAAGTTTACGGTATGTTGTTCCGCCACATGTTTATGAACAATAACGTACAATCATATTCCTGAGCGCCATGCATGCTGAACGTAAGTAAAGGTACACAACTTTTGCAAAAGTAACTTATATTTCAACGCGATAGCCTCCCATTATGTATTTCATTTCAATAAATTTATATTATTATGAATAGTTGGGGCTACTGTCGTTGTAAAGCCGTAAGGCCACTGACAACAGTTCGAAATTAAAATAATAAGATTTATAATGAGTATTATCATTATTTATTTTAATAAATATTATTATTATTTACTGTCAACAAATAATGTTTGTGTATTGAATTTTCCCACACGCTATTCACTCCGGGCAACCTACCTTCAGGGTACTGGGTCTGAACTTTGACCGGCCGTGGGTTGGCCCCTCTGTACGAATACTCCTTGGGCACTATCCGCGGACCCCCGGGCGGTCTAAAAATAGGTGCAGACTTCGTGAGTTATGAAACTTTTAAATAGTCAATAGAGTCAATATTTGCATGAATGGCTTCATTATATCGTTCGTATGAATGGCGTAAGCAAGCGTGACAAAAAGAAACGAAAAATAGTAATAAGTAATGTCTCACCGAGATTTTAAAATGTTCCTGAAGTTTATGTATATATTCCCGGTACATCTTTTTGGGATCTTCAGTTTGTTTTGAAAATGTGCAGTGTTGATTAATAAATTTAATAAAATGTAATTATTATTATGTTAGTTTGGGACATGCTTACATTATTAACTAAATTTCTTATTTTTATAAAATTAACGAATATTAAACAATAATATGTACATATTGTCCACAGACCTCACGTGCTGCACAGCCCGTTCGGGTGGTGCTAGCGTATCCACATCCGGCGTCCTGATCTGTTGGAAATTCACAGGGGGTAAATGCACGAGCCGGCGGTCGCCAAATTTCGTAGACACATTCTTTGCCATGTATGAGTTGCTTTAAATGTTCTTTATCGCTGAATGTCTTTAATTTTGAGCCGCCAAAACATAATTATAGGGGATTAAGTTTTCCCACATAAATGCAGTACTATCGGTTTTCCCATTCAGCTAAAATGTCCTTATTAATTGATTAATTGAAAATGATTTTTAACTTAATAAAACTACGGTTGTATTAATTGTGTCTGAGATTTCACCAATTTTAAGAATTATAAACCACGGTTTTTCGAATTAAAATATGTACACTTGTATCTCCATAAAACGAATATATATGCCAATCATTCATTTTTTTATCCCATCTGTAAAGAGAACTATTTTCCACACTCAAATAAGGAGCTCTATAAATTAAGACTAATTCTATTCAAGTTTTACAAACATCTTTTTACAAACATCTTTTTGCATAGCTTACGATCATTTGATCGATTTTATTTTATACAAAACTTGGATATAGTAAATAGATGTCAATATTGCTTTCAACATTTCAATGAACGCTGTCAATTTAAAATCAATGAAGCGAACACGTGTCCGTATATCAGCGTGTGATGTTAAATCGCTTGCCAGTATTTCATGAAATTGTTGGAGGAAACGTGGACCGTATTTTGGCGATTTAAAAGGGAACGAGCTATTGTGGAAACGTAACTTTTTTTATTTACGAATGACATGAATGAAACATAACAACATGCTTAAATACTTCAAATTATATTCTAAACTGTACGATGTGTATTACTTTTGGGGTACTTGTTAAGGCACAACACTCTATTTTATTCCCATTTAATTTTGCTTATTGCTTACTCTAATTGGTTTAAAAATTTGAAGTCACAAAAAGGTGTAATGGTAAAGGTGTGAACTCGACAAAATGTGTTAAATTGTATTTGTACATTATTCGCATTCAGAGAATATATAATAAACTCGACTCCAAGCCAAACCTTCGAGCTATAAATGTGACAAAGTATTACAAAACACAAGGCTTAATATAAGCTCTCAAAATATACATGTTTAACTTTATTGGATATTTTTTGTATATGTGAAGCAATCTGCTTTTTTAACAGTTACTTGAATAGTTTGTGAAAAGAAGGTTAACATCGCGAGCTGGTAATTTTATTTTGCGATAATGAACATCACTAAAGCACGTTCTTCAATGCATCAATACCGTAAGTCTCTAGAATACAATTCCACCGTTTATACAGTTCCGATTCAGGCATGTCCCAGAGCTCCTTCAAAAGGGGCCAGCCCCTAACAGACGTCCGTAAGCAATACGTGTTGCTGGGGTCCTTATGGTGTGCCATTGCCCCATACGTCAGAGACTGCGCCAATCTCGCAGTAACACAGTCCTTAACGACACGGAGATCTTCCGCTGGGAGGGGACATTCGCTCAGGTACCCCGCTAATACGTGACCTCCAGCCTCTATGGGGTCAAGGCCGTGTTTGGATTCGATCATCATGTAGGTGATCGCTATGGCAACCTCAAACACCTGGTACTCGTAAACTAGGTCACCGAAGTCGAGTATCCCGTGAACTTCATATGTTTCATTAGTAAAGGAGTCACCGCAGTAATCTGGATTGTTTTGGTTTTCCTTTCTTACGATAATGTTGCCTTCGTTTAGATCGCTATGAATAGTGCCTGAAAGATATAGGAATTTCAGGCTCATTTGCAGAAATATTATGAAATACATGTACATTTCATTACAATCCCAATTCAACTTGCCAATCATTTATAGAGCTGTCTTTATTTTGGTTTACATTTCAATGGCAAATATGGTTGCATAATACTAGCGGCGTCATGCAAAAATGTGTCTTATGTCATTTGCGGCATTCTCGCAGTCTGCTCAGATGCTTCCCTGTCTGCTAATGGGAGAGGTATTTTTTTTATCCAAAATTGGAGTTTTTGCGTAGGGCGCAGATATTCCTCCGGTGGATTAGTTGCGGCTGATATATACAGCAACTAATCCTGTGTTGGATTTTATGCGTACATACGCAAATCTCTAATAGGGACGTGGAAAGTTTCTGCGTACAGTCTCAGATATTCCTCCGGTGGATTATTTGCGGCTGAAGATATACACAGTAAATAATCCTGTGTTGGATTTTGTGCGTACATACGCAAATCTCTAATAGGGACGTGGAAAGTTTCTGCGTATATGCGCAGATATTTCTCCGGTGGATTATTTGCGGCTGTAGATATATACAGCAAATAATCTTGTGTTGGATTTTGTGCGTTCATACGCAAATCTCTAATAGGGACGTGGAAAGTTTCTGCGTATAAGCGCAGATATTTCTCCGGTGGATTATTTGCGGCTGTAGATGTATAGAGTAAATAATCCTGTGTTGGATTGTCTGCATACAATCCAACACAGGATTATTTAATGTATATATCTACAGCCGCAAATAATCCATCGGATGAATA
This sequence comes from Dreissena rostriformis, assembly GCA_007657795.1. Lineage (NCBI taxonomy): Eukaryota > Metazoa > Mollusca > Bivalvia > Myida > Dreissenidae > Dreissena > Dreissena rostriformis. The sequence continues at coordinate 39,475 of VMBQ01004746.1, forward strand.
TCTGCGCCTGTACGCAGACACTTTCCACGTCCCTATTAGAGATTTGCGTATGTACGCACAAAATCCAACACAGGATTATTAACTTTATATATCTACAGCCGCAAATAATCCAAGTCGCAAATAATCCACCGGAGGAATATCTGCGCCCTACGCAGAAAATCCGGGGGTGGAATACGTAAATACCTTAAAATACCCACAAAACTTTGCGTGACTTTACAGCGGACAGGGTGGCTCCTAACCAGCCTGCGCAAATGCGCAGACTAGTCTGGAGCTTCGCTGGGCGCACATGGCATAAGACCCATTTTTCCGTGATGCGGGTCATATAATACTTGGATAAACAACCTTAGACAAATAAAAGGCGGAGCTAACTATGATTTTGCAATAGCATTATACAAGTTAATTCAAACTAATAGTACAACTACACAAGCTATATACGTGTAGTTGTATTTGAATTCGTATTTGATGTGTATGACTATGAGTATAAGTTGAACGATCTTATTTTCTTATATACAGCCAACGCACTCCGAACCTCGTCTTAAAAGCTCTCCTCTATCCAGGACGTTCGTTTGGAACTTTTGAATCACGTCTAAGATCAACTTCCGCCTCTCCGCGTCCTTTATGACGTAAGTTTGGTCCGCAATACTTCCGGCCAGACGGAGGTTCCAGTGGCGGGAATGACCCATCAGTTCCGGTGGCCGATAGTCCTGCATAGAGAAATACGTGCAATCTTTGAGGCATTGAGCTACAAACCTGACGTTAAAACATAATTAAAATCATGGAAAAATAGAGTTTTGCGTGTTTTAACAATATTTAGTTCATGTATATATTTTAATTCAAATGTAGCTACAGAAATAACTCATTTCACAGAATTTGCTTTATTCTGATGCAAAATATTAGTATTGTTATTAAATGCACAAATGCCTTCGTAGCATTTGTCTACAGGTCAAAAAACAACCCATATCCAATATACATCAATTAAAACTTTGTTTATTCTAGACGTTGGACACACATTCATTTTAAACGGACCGTTCTGGAGAGACTGGATTCCTGGATTCTTTAACAAACATTGAACGTGTTAAGTCGACATAATACGACTAGATAAAAAAAAAAACANTGCCTTCGTAGAATTTGTCTACAGGTCAAAAAACAATCCATATCCAATATACATCAATTAAAACTTTGTTTATTCTAGACGTTGGACACACATTCATTTAAAACGGACCGTTCTGGAGAGACAGGATTCCTGGATTCTGTAACAAACATTGAACGTGTTAAGTCGACATAATACGACTAGATAAAAAAACATCTAAAAAAAATCGCCCGTCTAGATCGATCATTAACATTTAAAATGCACGCACAAGGATATCGTCTAACCTACCAATAACCTTTTGACATCAATCTGTTGGGACCTTCTACATGTGTTCGGGGCATGAATCAGATATACCATGAAAGCAAAGGCGAACGACCATGCAGAAGAGCACACAAACATATTACAAATCTTCGGGGCTTGCATTTACAACGTCTCTTAGGAGCATCTCAACTTAAGTCATACGTAATGGAACATTTCAGATCAATCTATATAAAACAAATATGTGTTTTCTGTTTACAAAAAAAAACATAAAAATATAATTATTTTAAAAATATCTACTTCTTTACAACATGTACATGTTTAAAAAGACCTATAAACGAAATTACCAAAGACTTAAGGCATTTTATGAAGTTAAGGAATTTCCTTAGGATTTCCATTGGGAGCTTTACTTATACAGTCCCAGGGAATTAAAGACCTTCCATGTCAACAAATCGGCCCTACCAAGAGTGCGATGTCGAGCCGACCCCCCAGGCACCCCACCTGGTTACACAGGGGCGCGGTGTAGGGCTTGTCTTCTAGAACCTCCCCGGGTAAGAATTTAAACAGACGAACCAGAAAACGGGACTCGCTGCCTGTAGTTCACAATACAATTATGTATTTCTAGCTTTTCGAGAGCTAATATAAATAAACTTAACTGATTTCAATTTATTAAATTGATTTTGCATTAACGATGAGTTTCCGCTTCATTTCTTCGCAAAATAGTGTATATAAAGTGAAAACCAANAACGGGACTCGCTGCCTGTAGTTCACAATACAATTATGTATTTCTAGCTATTTGAGAGCTAATATAAATAAACTTAACCGATTTCAATTTATTTAATTGATTTTGCATTAACAATGAGTTTCCGCTTCATTTATTCGCAAAATAGTGTATATAAAGTGAAAACTAAAAGGTTATCCCATAGGCTAAATCGACAATGTATAAATGCGTAAGCTTTAACTACATATATAACTATACTAAAGTACACGGATATTTAAAATCTAATTCCAGTAAGGGATTAAAGAAAATGTACGTTCAAAAGACCGCCCCACCCCCACCCCATCCCCCCCCATACCCTGAAACAGTTTTAAGCATTGTATGCAACTAAATAATATTTAATGTACCTGTTTTTGAGGGTATGGATACAATCTCAAATTGGTTTCCTGTCTTGGTACGGACCGGACGTGAAGTTGCAATTCCAGCACGTGATACGCACTCTATGGCGCCATGCATGACATCTGCCCAATCGAAATAAATAACATTTGATTATTAAACTAAAAAGCAGACGTGCCTGTATTCTGAATGCTAAAATACATATTGAATAAAACGGATTCAATAACATAATATTATTACAATAGGCGAAAAAGTGGAGCTACATAATGCTTACGAATAATTATATATTACAAATCTCAAACGATTATAACACGTTCTGTTAATGGTGAAGTTGATTGCACCGATATATATATGGTAAGTAATGAATTACTTACTACATTAACACATTTTCAAACGACTTAATTCAAAGTCCTAGCAAGCAACGACGTTTAAGCAACTAACANACTTAATTCAAAGTCAAGCAACGACGTTTAAGCAACTAACAAATATATAGCTATATTTGTACAAATTATATACAGTAACTTTCTGTTAATTGAAACAAGTGATTTATTACATGAATAGGCAATACGTTAATACTAAAAATACCTATAAATTATGTTTTTTGCGTGTCAACTGAATTAAGTATCTTCAGAACGTATCCGGCTTTAGACACGCTATTGACGTAAACATTGTCCGTAGCGTCTGTGACGTGCACGAGTACGTTGACGTCATCATAGCTGGCGAGCGGCGACATATCTACCACAGTGAGGCCGAATGCGGAATCTAGGACGGAAGCGACCGTTTCTGCGGTTACATCCGGTCGCTCCATGTCGCTGCTGCCTTGGTTAACTAGTACTGTAATTTATTAAAACTGTCAGTTGAACCCTGTAAAGGTTGGCTTCTCGGTGCGATTTTCCTTTTTTTTAATTGTGATAATATTGTTTAATCAACAGACTTGCGTGGTTGTTGTTTTGTGTTTGCATTGACAATAAATACTTTTCCTTAACACTCAATAAAGGATAGTTAAACGTTCATCGCAAGCTAGATTCAATGTCCAGTGAAATTCGATACATATGAAAGGAATATTGTGTTTATTTTAAAGAAGCATTTGCGTCATGAATACCTTTCTTACTTATCTAAATTATTTTCTTTAGAATAAAACATTATATATATATTATCATGCGTATCATCATGCCCTGGTCAAACTATCTTAAGCCAATCATTAATGGTCAAATATCAGCATTTAATCCATGCAGATATAAAGATACGTAATTTCACACAAATTACACAAAACTGATAAATAATAGAGATTTAATTAGTCAGTCAATCGGAACGACTTATGTAAGTCCGTGGCTATAACCCAGTTGTTGTTTTGTATCTGATTTTACAATCTCACTTTGATGCATTACATAAATTATTCGGCGAGACTTAGCTCCATTACTTTCAATTCCACTGACACTAGCGCAAATCGCATATTACTTTAAAGCTACGTCCCTGCATTCACAATGTTGAATTGTACCATTTATCGGTATATATTGCTTTAAAGTACCCATGAAAAGCGCAACATTAATGCATAACACCGGCCATTGTATCCTGGACTGAAATCTGATCTCCATGTAGTTCACATGAATTGGTGGGCTATCGGTTTATCCTGACATAACGCCATTTATCACATTTATCACACACATGTCCATAACTTACGTTCGTGTACATTGTCCAGTAACCTGTGATTTCTTACAACTACAACTTAACAAGTTAAAACTGTCTTCCCCGGTTTTCGGTTTTGCAGAAACACATATGCAATTAAATCGCATTGTTCGGCTATTGCTGCCTTGTATGCGCTTACCTGATGAATAAATAATCCAGCTAATATTTCCGACAATAAATAAAACAATGTTCACCAGCTGCACTTCACCGAGTTAGTAAATGGAACTGTTCAGCTAAAATGTAAGTAAGCTGTTCACATAAAATGTCAGTCGGTATAAATCAAGTCAGAATNAAGTAACACAACACCAGTCTGTTGCCATGGACGCAGGCCGCCCACTCCAGCACGTTCCTCTCATGCTCATCAACCAGCGTGATCCAGTTCTCCTAAAAAAATAATTTTGAATTGTTAATTTAAACAAGAGTTCCGCGGTCGGAGACATAGGCTTCCCAAAAAGTGCCTTGATTTTCACACTTTTTGCGACAGTGAAATTGACCTTTGACCTAGTGACCCTTATTTGGATAGGGGTTATCAACTGTCCAAGGCCAATGCACATGTAAAGTATGAAGCCAATCGGTCAATCCGTTCACAAGTTATTGAACGGAAACAAACTGGTCTACCGACAGACACACAGACCGACCGAGATCCAGCAAAACAAAAATACCCCCTCTTCTTCGAAGGGGGGCATAAAAAGCAAGCAAAGTTGTGGAATTAAAATCCCTTGCAAAATAAATTGTGTTTATGGATGGGTGCAATTCCCTTGATATACAGTATAAGCATAAACTAAATTTAGTGTAGGGTAATTGTTTTAAGGCATTGCAATTTTCCTCATGTTGAAATTGTGTAGCCTATCTGAAATATAGCCCTGAAAAGTTAAATCATATGAAAAACAACAAAATGCAATAACTCTGCTTCAAGAAAGTGTAGGATTAAGGTTCTTGTGCATGGGGCTTCTCCTCACTGATATCTATACACCCATGAAGTTTCATGTTGAAATCTTGTAGCCTATCTGAAATAAATCCCTGAAAAGTTACATCATACAAAACAACAAATGGCAAAAACTCGTATTTAAGAAAGTGTAGGGTTGAGGTTCTTGTGCATGGCACTTCTCCTCATTGATATCTATACACCCATGAAGTTTCATGTTGATATCTTATATAGTTATTGAGATATAGCCCTGAACAGTTTGTGACAGACGGACAATGCCAATTGCATATCCTTCCGCCTTTGGGGATAATATAGTTCTATATAAACAAAACACACCAATTCATGATCCTGTGATTAAGTGAACATTGCATGATGTATACAGACACATACTTAGCATGTTTCCTCCAAATAATGTTGGTGCCAAAAAACGGCACCATTCCCAATGCGACCATTTTTCCCTATTTCAAGATAAAATATTCCCAATTCACAGAACAAAAAATTCTTGTGGCATAAGGCTAGTAAATGAATAAAATAAAATAGATGTTCAACAGTNAAAGGTGTTGTCCAGATACACATACATACCAAATATGAAAGCAATATCTGAAGGGACACAGTAGTTATGAGCCTTTTTCGAATCGTGGTCGCAGATTTCGAAACCTGAACGCTGACCTCAAGTTCAAGGTCACAGAGGTGAAAAATTGTATGCGCATGGAAAGGTGTTGTCCAGATACACATGCATACCAGATATAAGAGCAATATCTGAAGGGACACAGAAGTTATGAGCCTTTTTCAAAAAGAATGACACGGCCGCTGCCAACACCGCCGCCGAAGTAACACCTATAATTATGTCCCCTGACCAAAGTCAGGCGACACAAAAATGGCGTCACTACACTGCATACATGTATGTCAGCTGAATTCACCAAGTTAAAGATATACCAAAGTGTGGCAGTCGGGATTTTATTGGGATATGATTACGGGAAGAACTTACGTTAGTATGAACATGTTAACTTGTTAGGTATATATAAATAAAGTATACCTCACATAAGTATGTTTCTTCTTTGCATATATAAACTACACAGGTCCCTTGATTTGTATAGTGCCTGGTAAAGATGAGCGAACATCTAGTCAGCGGGCGCTATTCAGTATAGCACTCGCTGACTAGATGCGCGGGCATCTAATAGTGCCCGCTAGAATGTTGTGCAAGTTTCAAAACACAAATATATTTCGGTTACAGTTTCCTTGTACGAAAACTTAATAATTATCAGTCTAACATCTACATGTATATTTAATGTTATTAAATGGTTACACATTAGTGGAATTTGTTTATTGGAATTGACATATATTAGCTTCATTATGTTCGGTATACTTTAAGAAAAAGAAAACCTCACTTCGGGCCCAATAGCAGAATAGTGACCAGCCAGGCAGCCTTGAATAGAATATCGACCTCAGCCTTCGACTTTTGTCCATATACTATTCGTGGCTGCCTGGCTGATCACTATTCTGTAATATATAGGGCCCTCAGTGAGGTTTTCTATTTCTTATATAGATAAATAAATGTTTCATAATATAGTTTTATTTCATAGCACTGTATTTTCAACAGAGATAAAACTAGTTATGAAATTGCAGTTTGTAAAACATTATATTTTAGAAATAAAGTTTCCAGTTTCAGTTTGATCTTTTCTTTGTATGTAATACAAACATTTTGAGGACCATAACTGCATTGCAATTATTTTACAAGAGCCATCAGTCATAGTAATGGAAAAGCATCAATCACTTTGTAATAATATAAATACAAAATTAAGACAAATAGTTCACAAACACATCAGCTTACAAAATAAACATGCACACACACATTTGGCATCTTTGCTCCCGGCGTATTGTAGATATGGAATTATTGGTCTAAATGTTTAATCAGAATGATATCGATCACTGTAAAATATCGATTTATTAAAACCAGAAGGTGTTTATTGCGTTTGAAATCAATAACATTCAGATTCTTTTTATCTCCACCTCTTGATGTTGTTATTTTGAACATGAAAAAACAAGAGATGTGTTTGTCAGAAACACAATGCCCCCTAATGCGCCGCCTTGAATTATTTTTTTTACCTTTGACCTTGAAGGATGACCTTGACCTTTCACCACTCAAAATGTGCAGCTCCATGAGATACACATGCATGCCAAATATGAAGTTTCAATATTGCAAAAGTTATGACAAAACTTTAATATTTATTAAAGTTTAGGACAGACAGACAGACAGAATGACAGACAGGCCAAAAACAATATAATCCCTTTTTTAAAAAGGGGGCATAAAAACACAAGGTATATGAAATTGTTTCAATATGCATCTTATGTAACGCTTGCATATTAAATGTTATATCTATTTTTACATATTCAAAAATACATGTAGAGGTTTTTTAAGGAATGATTTCTTACAATAAACAAGAGCACCGCCAAGTGGGTGCAGACCGCTCATCTATTTGATTTTTAAAGGTGAAGGGACCTAAAATTATTTTAAATTTTTTTTGGGGGGAGGGGGGATCTTGG
>VMBQ01004746.1:49266-76019 GCA_007657795.1 Dreissena rostriformis
AAAAAAAAAAAAAAAAAAAAAAAAAAAAAAAAAAAAAAAAAAAAAAAAAAAAAAAAAAAATGTATGCTAAAAGCTGGCTTTTAGACATTAAACGGGTGCCGGGTTTGAGGAAAATTTCAAATGAGGTATAAATCATCATAATAAACCCAGTTTTAATCACAGGCATTAATACCTGAACATCCTACATGTGCTGAAATTTTAATTACCAAAAGCGACGCCATCATTGTTTGTTCACCGTTGTTTAACAGGTGCCCGGAATGCGATACCCATTTACGCTTATCGACTTTAAACCTTCAACATTTTACGCACAAATACGGTCATATTTTAAAGAATAAAATGTAATTTGTTGTTTAATGCAGTTGAAGTGAAGAATGTGTGCATATAATACGTGTTTTTTCGTTATTTTCAATGGGTACGAAACTTCATTTTTGTTCCGGACTGGTTCGTACCAAATGTTAAAAAATCGCAAAATCAACAGTTTTTGAAAAGATTTCAAAACACGAATGTCCAAATAAAATAAAATAATTATTTGAAATATATTTGTTTATTTTTTCAGGTTAAAACTATGCAGTTGTATCAAAAATGAAATTCCCTGGTCCAACATGTCAGGCACTTGGCATTATGACAAATTGTTCAATCTCTAGAAGAAATTGTTCTTTTAAACAAAGAATGTATTACAAGAAACAAGTTTTTTTTTCTGCGGTATTGATTATTTTCTGGACAATAAACTATTAAATGTTTCTTTTAAACATCAATAGCTAATTTGTTGTTAGTTGAGATAAAGTATTTTTAATGCAAAACACGGATTCCTTTTGAAACAAATACATAGGGAAGGCAAGTTTCACCCAAATGAAACAATTTGAATAAAACAAACAAATAAATTCCAATGGTAGCAAAAAAAGTTATTTTGTTCCACGCAGGAAGTCCGCAAAACGCACACGTGCTATGACCAAAATGCGCAGCAAAAAAATCACCAAAAAGTTAATTTTTGACAAGTTAAACAAATGCATAACTTTTGAACCAGATAAGATATTTTTAGTATTCAAACTAATTTAAAAACAGCAAATCAAGACCTACAGTATGATTATGATCATTAAGCAAATCAACATGTTTGAAAAAATCACTGGGGTTGCTATTACAAAGAACTTAATACCATAACATTTTTAACATGAGTGCATTTTTGGTCACACGTCTTTTTTTTTCTTTTTTTTTTCCCTCCTCCTACCCAACACTTTTAGAAAAAATCTGAAAATCATTTTATTAAAAAATACTGGCCTAAGTTTTCCAAGTCTGAAAGCAATAGCTATGATACTTTAGGAGTAAGGTGGACCAAAACAAAAAACTTAACCAAATTTTCAACTCAAAATGCCAGTCAGAGTTACATAACTTTGTCTGCACAGTCCCCTTATGATAGTTTATAAGTGTAGCAAGTATGAAAGCAATGATTTGATACTTTAGGAGTAAAGTGGACCAAAACACAAAACTTAACCAAATTTTCAATTTTCTTAGAATAAAAGGGGTCATAATTCTGTCAAAATGCCAGCCAGAGTTATCTAACTTTACCTGCCCAGTCCCCTCATGATGGTAAGTAAGTGTGCCATGTTTGAATGCAATAGCTTTGTTACTTTATGAGAAAAGTGGACCTAAACACGAAACTTAACTGGACGCAGATGCCAACGTCCAGGTAATGACAATAGCTTATACATTTTTTTCAAAAAATAGATGAGCTAAAAAACGTGTGGTTAGTTAATTGAAGAACCGAAAATGCAACAATATTGAATGCATTATTGTCTGTTTGTTTACCATGGTATGCGTATAAAAATTATACTTACAGTTTTTTGTAAATGGGTTAAATAAAAGTCTGAGAGGCTAAGACAAATTGACACATTTAACTTACAATGTATCAAAAACATGTTTTACACTGTAGATAACATAAACACATGGATTGGCTATGGTTCATGACAACATGTAAACACTTTGATGATTATTCCTTAGTCGTTGAATAAAAAAAATCCAACCACACAAAATAATAATATAAGACAACAGTGCAATACAATCGCAGCATTATTCCAGATTAATATTGTGAGAGTCTTTCTTTTTTTGGTTAGTTTTAATCTGTCCATATTAGCGGTTGTAAAACAAAGTTCATTGACTTGACACAAAACAAATATTGTTACAAAATAATGAGTCTATGTTTGTTTTGATAGTCTCCAAAACAATGGTTCATATGGAGTTTTCAAATCTTGTTTTTCAATCAGTAATGTATTATGTTGATAAGTTTAGCTGTCAGTTTTAAATGATATGAATTGCAAATTATAAACATTAAAAAGGATAATAAAAATAGATTTTTAACAGCATATAACATGTTGTCGGGAAGGTGTTTTGTGATCATCATCTTAGGGAAACGTTCTCTAATTTTCCTATTTCAAAAAAGTACATTGATAACAATAAATATTCTTAATTCGGCCAAGTGAGTTGTGGTAAGTCAAACGATACCAGTCAGAATCAAAGTGGACTTAACCTTTTAAGCCCCAGTCCCATATAAGCAGGGATCGCCAAGAACTGGGACGAACTGCGATTTGTGGCCTTTTGGGAATTTTGAGCGTAGACGGTCTTCCAAAGACCATCACTACAGTGACAAAACAGCATCCACACAGACCAATCCAGCAGCAACACGCATCAACACGGCGTCTCAGACAGTCAAGGCAGAGCTACAAATATACACAGCAGAGATACGGATAAACACGGACCAACACATCATCTACACGGACCATCTCGGTCCTAAACAACAACGACACGGACTAACACATCATCCATACGGACTGAACACGATCTGCCCCTATGTACATTAACTTGTATAAAAGCAGGTTGGTTTTCATTTATACCATCATTCTGCAAACAAATCTTGAAGGTGTAACCTCGTATAAATATCTAAAACCTCAAAATGCCACCTAAAATGAAGCGTACAATGTCTAAGAAGGCCTCACAGTTCACAAAAGATCGTCAAGAGCAGCATCCCCTTCCAATGAAGAACTGCAGCAACAAGGAGAAACAAGCTCGAGGCCCAGATCAAGATTCCCATTACATTTATAAGTAGATTAAATACCATCTGCAACACCCACAGAAACTGACGCCTAAAAAAGAAGACGGCCCTCGTCCTTTCATAGAAAAAGGATGTCATCATGGCTGATTGACTCAATAAGAACCCTATGTTGAACACGAAAAGCATTGGTGACTAATTCAACCCAAATTAATTTGTAGTCAGCGTCAACCAAGGCCATGAGGATTATACAATGGTAATAGTTGTAGTACAAGGAGCTTTCACACCGAGGACAATGTACATGTACGATGTGCTTCCCATCCAATATAATCACAAACTAATGCAACTGATATAGGTCGCCGAACTCTAGACGATGCTCTTCTTCTCATATGGCGTTTCAGGACAGGGCATTGGTTCCTAAGCAAATTCTACAAGTACGAATTGCAGACCTGAAGGATGATCTTGGAGATGGAGCTGTGTGCGACCCGAAAGCCATACATCAGACAGTGGTTACTGTCCCCGATGTAATTAAGCTACCACAATGTTTTTGCAAACTTAATGCCAGCTGTCAGATAGTTCTTGCAGTTTAACTTTTTTAGCTTGATTCTTTGTCAATACGTGTCAGGATCTCTTAGTGTATCTGATAGCCCATGTGAAGGATATTAAAGAAACCTTTTGCGTCTTTTTACTTGAGTTCGCCCATCAGCCATACGTTATCAACCAGGCCTTGTTGTCTGGCGAGTTATTGTCTGACCCAGATGGTTCTCCTTTTCATTATATTCAATGTTTATATAAATATTTTAGCGAATTTTCTATTGCTCTGTTGTAGCTCCGCTTTAGCAATCAGGATACTGTTTTCAACCTGAGCTTTTTGCAGTACAATCTGGCATCTCATCAGCATCAGCCTGTCCTCAGTCGTCATTTCATCCCCCATGTTTTATCGTCAGTAGCACAGGAGACAACCGTACAACTGTCTTCACGGTCCTTATAAAGGACAGGGGTCTGAAATGTGTTTGCGGACTGTCAAGGACGCACACGGACAACCAAGGCATAAATTTTATGTCCCCAGACCCTATACGGTTGTCCCCGGACCCTATACGGTTGTCCACAGACTCTATACGGCTGTCCCCGGACCACACACAGCAGCTACACAGACCATCCCGGATGGTGCTATCACCCCGGATTGTCAGGGATCAACGCTGCAGTTTTGAAATTCCCAAAACTGCCGTGTTGGCCACCCGGAGCGCCAAGGACATTTCCGGACGTCCCAGAACCTACACGGAGCTACACGGCGGCTATACACAGTTCACATGTTGGATCATCCCGGATATGACCTGTGTTGATCCGGCATCTCTATGGAACTGGGACTTTACCAGTTCATCTGTGATTGTATTTAACATATTGTAAAGAGTTAAGGAGTCTCTAGTGAAAACTTATGTTATTTAATGGTCACAAATGAAACGATAATATGATATTTTACTGAAATTGACATACTTGCAAGTTTTTTATTCACTTTAAAAGTGTTATTAAAGAATATGTCATTCTTTCCTGAAGTTGAATTTGAAAAACCTTATTATTCCACATCATGGTATCCTCTTCTCTTTTATGGCAGAACAACATAATAAAAACTCAATTGCTTCACCGCAATTATCTAAGATAATATACCAAAGTATCTCAATCATATTATAGGTAAATACAAAAACCACACGCGCAGTTAATAAATTATGTTATTATGTTGTTAACAGACTTTTAGAAAACGAACGAAAAACATCAGTTAATATAATTCCACACTACAAATAATTATGATATGAAAACATTTATTGGACACAATATAAAATTATGATTTCGAAGTAGTACTTGCAGAAACTTTATGTTAATACCTCGATTAGGCCATCCTTAAAAAATAGTTAGTTTGGCATAACCCGAAACAGGTTAATTTAGGTGGGTAGGTAGGTAGGGAATTTTTTTTGTATTTTTTTTTTCTGACATTGAACTCTGACATACATTGTATACCAAAGGTAATTATCAAATAAAGCTCTAAGTCTTCGCTACTTTACTCAAAATGGATTAAAAATGTTATTTAAACCTTCCTTTCACTTTCCTTTAAAGTAATTATTCATATATACATCATCAAAAATCATACATGCCATACATTTTCAGACAAATTCCGGTACATTGAGCTCAATTTTACGGGACATGTATACATATAGCGATATATATAGACATAAATGCATTTTTGGTACGATTTTTTTTCACACGTAAATTGCCATGGGCAAGTTCAAAAGCCTATCCGAAATACACAAGATCTATCAACGTCAAATTAAACATTACTACTTTCGTTACTAGATACAAGCCACGTGTTTTCGTGTAAGAAAAGAGCACCAAATTGCTTTTGTGTACATGAATTTAATTTCATTTATTCGTCGTTACTTGACCTATTTTACTTCATGATTTATACTTGACAGAAATATACATAAGGATATTATTCCCAATTAAACATCAACAATCCGCTAAAAATAACCATCACGTGATCTCTCTTATCATCACGTGATCAAAACCTCCTTTATATACCATGTGTAAACCCCGTTATTTAGTTTTATTTCCGGCGAGGTTTTTACATCAACACGCGAGTTTAAAGACGGTTTATTTGGATATTGGATTTATTTCATTCGTTTATAGTGATTTACGGATTCAATTATTTGGATTTTTTACAGGATTATTCTTTCGGGAATAATTTTTGTCATGGCTAACGCAGCTTTGTTGCGGGCAGAAGCCAAATTATCAAGTGGAGAAAACGAATGTCACGATGACAACAGGTCAGTACGTAGCAATTCGAGTGCAAAGAAATCTTGTACCCCTAGAGCAAGTCAGGCTGATTCCGAGAATTTATGCAGAAATGTCAGTGAAATGGACAAGCGGTTTTGTTCTCTTGACTCCAAACTTGACAAAATGATGTCAGTTGTGTTGGATACTGCTGGTTTAGCCAGGCAGAGACCAAGTTTTTCGAAAACTGTTCCTGGGGTGTCCAGAGCTGACAGTGGTTCGCATACCTACAAATAGCATTCCGCCAGAGATTTTGAGGCAGGAAGAAGATACTTTGTCTATTCAGCCTAGTAGACAGGAGAGATCCGAGTTACTGGGCGATGACGATGATTCTAGCCATAGGTTGTTGAATGGCAGTGATGACAGTGACGAAGAGAACAATTCACTGTTTAGAAAGTACTCTAGCCAGACACAAAGTTTATTGCAGGATATGTTTGGCGAAGACGCAACAACAAAATCAGATAACTGTAAGGAAGGCATTTCTCATTCTTGACAAAGCTCAGTGTGACGTCTTGAAAGAGTCGTGGCCAGATGAAAAAACGGTGCCTATCGCCCTTATCGCACTTCATTCCCAGTGGCAGAGTCGGCAGAGGAAATGTTGAGTGTGCCTAGCCTATATACAATTGTAAGCAGTCTGTTGCTTAAGAGATTTGGTTCTAAAGCCACAGTGAAGTCGCAACATTTAGTGTCACAGCCATTTCGTGATATTGAGAAGTTGGCATTCCAAGGGCAGCATGCAGCTAGGATGGGTATTATTGTGAACTTGTACATGCAGCAAGCCCTATGAAATTTGTTTCAAACTTTATCTAGTAAAGAAGCAAATCTTGACAGTGCTGTACAATGTGTACGTGATATTTTATGAACACTAAGTCATTGGACCAATTGGGTCGAACGGGAGCTATTCATCATCTCATAAGGAGGAAATGTGCTATGGCAGATACTGGCCTAAATGAAAAAGGACATACGGAACCAAATATGGAACTAAGCCTTATCTCATGAAGGCGTTTTTGAAAAACATTAAAGGATCGAGTTGAAATCAACAAACAAAATGCAGATTTTTTGCCAGAGGTTGACAGGAGGGGAAAGCGTAGGTCATTACCCATACCTGAACAGCCGTGGAAACGTGCAGGGTTTGGAGATGAGAGGAGCCAGACCTACAGTACAGCCCACGCGGAACCATCAAAGTCCGCGGCCAGAATCGTTAGTACTCGACGGCCGCGTCCTGTGCTCACGCGGCGTATCGCCACCGCACTCGGCATCGATCCGCGCAACGACGCCGAGTCTGTATTAACCTCGCGTACCTTCACGGAAATAATCCGCCGCATGCATACGCGGCAGATCGAGTGCAAAATTACGAATTTCGTAAACACACGCGTTGGCAATTGTTAGGATATGTACAAGAAGTTGGTACATCGGAACTAATCGTCCTTTCTCGGAAAATCCGAGATAAATTAATTTGTCGTTTCCCAGCTTAGGCCGAGTAATTACGGGACTCAACTTGTGTAAGACACTTGTTCAATTAACCGTTTAACTCCACCTCCGTTTTCTGAAAAAGATTCAAAAGGCGGAGCTAAGCACGTGCTATTAAAAAATTGAACATTTGCCTTTGAGTAACAAACACACGATTGGTTTAGCGGGTTGACAAATGAAGCAAATTTTGTCGGCAAAAACGGTGTAAGTTTATGGCTTCAGATAGGAAGCTGCTTTCCTTTGATGACGTCAAACTGTCAATTCAGACAGATTGCGAATATGTGCGATACTTTTAATAATATCCTTGATCCTTTGTTTACACTTTGAACAAATATGTGGTACATCACCTTTTCCAAATTTGGGGGTTTCCGTAAGTAGACCTGTTTGCATCACATCTGAACAAATAGACACAGATATTTTGTTCATGGATTCCTCATCCAACAGCTTTAGCACTGGATGCGTTGACAATTTTATGGGAACGAATGTTCGCCTATGCATTTCCTCCGATTTGCTTTACTCCGAGAGTGCTACAGTACATGCAACAGTTCAAATGCACAATAATTCTAATAGCCCCATTTTTGCCGAGACACCATTGGTATCCAAAATTATTACAACTAGTCATAGCTCATCCAATAAAATTACCAGAAAATCCCAACCTGTTGTGCCAACCCCAATCTCTAATTTTTCATCCGAATCTAGGGGTGTTCCAATTAGTGGCATGGTTGTTATCGACAGACACCTTGCAACAACAGGGTTTTCAGAAAAAGCTAAAAAATTACTTAGATCCAGCTGGCAGTCAGGCACACAAGCTGATTACAATGCCAAGTATAAACGATTCAGTAGCTGGTGTGCACAAAGGAAAATTAATACATTTGAAGCAACTATAACCCAGTGTGCTGACTTTTTAGCAGATTTATTTCATGATGGTTTGCAATATCGGACAATTTCTGGCTATAGGTCAATGTTGTCCGCAATTTACCACCTTTGGGAGAAAGACCCATAGGACAACATCCACATATAATAAGAATATTAAAGGGTGTATTTAACGAGCGTCCTCCTGTATGTAGACTAGCTCCAGAATGGTACCCTTATGTTGTTCTTAAAGCTTTACAAAAATATCTTTTTGAGCGAATGGCTAAAACATCACCTAAATATGTTACTTACATGTACAAGACAATTTTTCTTGTAGCAATCACGAATTTTCGCAGGGTCGGAGACCTACACGCGTTAAAATTGGGAGAAGGTGCAGTTACAGTTCAGAAGCAGGGCATAACTTTCTTATGTCAAGGTTTGGCTAAACAAGATCGACCTTCTCATCTAGCTCCAAAGATTTTTGTGCCATGTTTTAAAGATAATAAGTAACTTGATCCAAAACAGGCAATAACATGGTATTTAAGGAAGACAGGACCTTTTTGTGTTAAAGACAATAAGGATGAAATTGCATTGTTTTTGAGTATCAACAGTCCTCATAGGAAGGTGTCGAAACAAACTTTAAGTTCCTGGATTTTCAAGGTCATACGCCTGGCTTATGAAGATAAAAGTATGAAAGTTAAAGCCCATTCTACTAGAGCTATTGGCCCTTCGTGGTCACTGTTTAATGGTGCTTCAATGAATTCCATTCTGGAGGCAGCAGATTGGTCTAGAGAAAGCACATTTATGAAATTTTATCTCAGAGAAGTTAACACAGCAGTGTTACAATGAGTGTTATGTTATAATGGGATAAAGAAATCCTTTTTAAAAAACAATGATGAATGGAATAAGAGTTTCAAGGAATAAATCAAGGAAACGGGTTATTTCCGATGGAATGTGTTGGAAAGACATTTATTTTACTGAAATTCATATATTTGTATTGTTACCAAGTAGGTGAATTCATTTTGTGTAAATACTTCATTTGGTGTAATGAAGAACAGTATCCAGTAGATACTTTTTAGTCTTCTAAGAAAAGGTTAGAAGATGTGACAGATACTGAGGATATACAACCGAAAATACAACCACAACCGAGGTTAGTTTTGCTTTGTAATCTATCATTATGTATATTTCTGTCAGGCAAGTATAAATCATGAAGTAAAATTATTAAATTTTGATAAGAATTTGAATTTTAAGAATGGATTTATACTTGCCTGACATACTACCACCCACCTCCTCTATATGTATTTTCGGTGATGATTTGTCGCCGAAATAAATCTGAATAACGGGGTTTACACATGGTATATGAAGGAGGTTTTGATCACGTGATGATGAGAGAGATCACGTGAGGGTTATTTTTAGCGGATTGTTGATGTTTAATCGGAAATAATATCCTTATGTATATTTCCGTCAGGCTAGTTTAAATCCATTATTAAAATTCAAATTCTTAATAATTTTTTCTATAGTTTCAATGGGTTAATACTTTTTTATTGTGTGCATTGATTCCCATGTAATTTTTTCATTCTAAAATACTACATGTACTGAGTTGCTCGTTTATATTTAGTCACATATGGTCTGTGCAACACGCACGCTTTTCATGCGACATAAACAATTTCGCGCTCTTATTAAAACACGGGTTTTACATGGCATACATGTATAGTGATTAGTGTACACTGTAGCGCATTGAGTTGAGCACTTAACCGTTAATTCCACCTTCATTCTCCGTGAAAAGGCGTGGCTATGCACGTGCTGTTATACGATTGGTTTAGCATGTTGATCGCTAGACAAAGGAAGCCAATTTTATTGCTTTGACAGCAAGCGGCTTCCTCTAATTATGTCAAACTGTTCATTGGCATATTTTCGCAAGAATTCTTTTAAGTCATTGAGTCCTTCACGTGGGGTTGGTGTGTATTTGACTGCCTTAGCGCTGATTGGCTGATGCGATTTACATTGATAACACAGCCAGGACCCCTGTTTATTGATCGATTTTGACACGTAGAGTAGTCACCTATTCAGGAAGTTGCCATGGAGACGCTGCGGATTAGTGTGAACACAGATTCGAGGTGCAGTAAAGCGCAATATACTACGTAAACACGGTAAAATTTTACAATAATGCAGAATGAAAGTTGCCATCAAAAGCACTTATTCGATAAATCAATTCATTTTCATCAACTCTTGATAACAATTTATTAAAATAAAAATGCAATAACGTTGAAACATAACAACAAGTTACATGATGTTTACATGGTGACAGATACGATTTGCGCAGGCGCATTATGTGTTGTTCTAGCTACCGCGGTGAAGAGTATTCAATTAAATGAGGCAAATAACCGAAAAGGAAAAAAGAGCGGAAAGGAAAAAAATGAGCGGAAAGGATTTTCGGCGAGCAAAAAAAAATATTGTTTGGAAAGTAACAACAAAAAAAATCAGTTGGGCCGATTTTAGTGTGTCGGTCGGGTTATGCCAAACAAAAGAATTTTTAAGGATTGCCTTAACAGGGTTGGCATTTCATTAAAAAAATAAGCAGGACTGACAAAATCTGGGTTGAATCAACAAGAATCAATATATTGAACTCAGTTGTAAGGAGTAAAAGAGAGTATCCATATAACTTATATTTGTATTTTAAAGTCAGCTTACAATCTCACGAACAAAAGGTATATTCTATCCTATGGTAAACAAGCAAATTCGTTGAATTGATATCCCCTGCCAAACTAGAGCTTTGTCACAGACGTGATATATACCTCCACATGCTGCATTGACACATAGTATATACAAAGGGCCATAACTCCGTTATTAACAAATGGTGTACAATGCCATTTGGCGTGCATCATCCTCCCTCTTATCCATATATATACTCGTACCAAGTTTCAATGAAATCCGCCAAAGCACTTCCAAGATATGGCTCCGGACACAAAAGTGCCGGACGGACGGAAGGACGGACGAACGGACAACGCCAAAACAATATCACTCCGCCTTTGGCGGGGGATAAAAAACACATTAAATGCTTCAAAAGGAAAAAATAAAAGCATTCATCTACCATTTCAAGAATAAAAGTTTGACATGTGATACAAACTGGGAGTTGTAAGTTTATATGAAAATGTGTCTCTTCATAAACATTTATAACAAGATGTGTTTGTGAAACACAATGTCCCCCTATATGACGTTTGACCTTGAAGGATGAACTTGACCTTGACCCTTCACCACTCAAAATATGCAGCTCCATGAGATACACATGCATGTCAAATATCAAGTAGCTATCTTCAATATTGCAGAAGTTACATTACATGAGCAATTTTGACCCATATATTTGACCTNCATTTTATGATAATGCACCATACGTCTTATCAAATCTTCAGGTATATTTAATTACCAGTGTTGAATGCATTTGATTTAAGGTCGTTTGAATTACACATTTTAGCGTGGACTTCGTGAATGGAAAATAAGAAGTATTATACTTGATGCATTGACTGGGTATATCTACATTCTAGTCAATTTGTTAAACCTTTCATAAAATTCTTAAATTTACTTTAACATACAATCACTTAAATTGCTATAAGTTCAGCATTTTGTGAAAACTATTGCAAATAAATCCCACTTTTGTTTACGTGACACATTCTGTAAAGCAACATGGTTCATACTAAAAATACAAAGTAGGAATACTTAAAAGGTGTTTTTAACGCATTACTTTTATAATGTTCATTTCTAAAATGTGGCCCAATAAAGCCACTTCAAACTTCCCAAACTGTTTTTTTTCTAATTATTTTCTATCAATTTGCATTAAAATCTTTCATACATGAAACATTAGTTTAAACCTATTTATTTTAGATTAATTGCATAGAAAGCCTAAGGCTTATTAAAATGCTCTAAAGTCCGTTTCTGGGGACTAAGAACCGTACTTAGTGTATTTGGGGGAAATCAAAAGAAAGCTCCCACAGTGGGGATCGAACCCGTTACCTCCCGGTCGAATGGCAGACACCATATCCACTACTTCACAGCGAAACATTAAAAAACATATACACACAGTATGTTTTGACACCTCTGGACCATCTTTGGGTCTGTTTTCTTCTCGAGGCATATGCAAATATACATATGAGAACAATATTGATTATCTTTGGTATAACTTGATTTTCTAAGTATAATATGATTTTTTTTAAACACAAGTTATATTTGTTATAATATTTGATCAAACCTATTAACAAACAAAATTGCGGATACGGGCGGACGGAGAAGGTAAGAACAAATGCAAATACATCTGTTATAGACGGAAACTGAGTTGCAATTGTACGTTTTTGCTAAATCTACGTATTTATCTTCCATATGCTAATAATGTTTAGCGAAAGCTAAATATAGATATAATTTGCATACCTCGCGACGCTGCAATGATTTTTGCCTATTGCATGTATTTATAATGATCATTTGTATATTTTTTTATCGATTCAAAACCGATTTAGACCAGGTTTTCGATGTCAACCTCGATTAAAAATATACTTCAATGAATTTGTGTAAAGTTTATTTCTCGCTATACGATTTATATGCAAAACAACGATCTATTCAGCGAACTGTCACTTTAAATTATGTTATATGTCAGTTTAAAAGAAAAGAAGCAAAAGAAAAAACATCCTGTGTATACAAGTTTTTTTTATATTTGGGACGCGTGCAATCTGTTAGCATTAATATATGTCGTTTTAGCAAGTATTATATATCAGTATTCATATCAGAGTTTCAGATTTGTTAAAAAGAAATGCAACCTTGAAGTTCTTGTTCGTTGTCATAAACCCTATACATATTAAAAAGTTTGTAATTAATAAAATGTTATACTGAATACGCAATTATTTTTTTTCGGCGTTATCTGTATACGCCAGGTTTACACCTTAGCCTGACCTTTGTAAGCGACCAATCAATTCGAATATAAATTTTCCCGCCGGTGGGCCTGAAACTTTTCGCAGAAGAAAACGTGCAATCTACAAACAGATTTCACATTAACATTAATATGTAATTCCATCGACTTTTATTTTTTGTGAAGTATTGGGTATGAAAAGGGATTCTACAGTTAATTTCGCAACGATGTTAACTGCGTATTGAGCATGAAACAATTGTATCTCTAATGATAAGGTTTGAGAGATAGAGCAGTTTCACACTTAATTCTCGACATCAATACAGTTTGTGTGTGCCCCTTTATATTCAGAGGATTGTCAGCGCCAGAGCGTTTGTACTTAAAGGCTATGTTCTCATATTTAGTTATTACTACCATATTGCTGTCTGTGTACTAGTATATTTTAGTTCATAAAAGTATCGTTTTTCGATATCCTGATATTAGTTTTGGCCAAACCATATTTAATTGTTTTCGAAATTGAACATTAAACATGTAAAAGTATAAAGTTTTAAACAAGCCGTCGTTCAAGCCGTGAAATCGTGACCTCACTTTAAGCATTGCATTCCAAGCCGCAAGGTATCAGGGTGAGTTCGCGCGGTCAGTACAGGGATCGTTTTATAATATAGACGGTATCGCGTGAACTAGGTGAACTGGGATTTTATTTAGACCAGATGTAAAATGAAGATATTCGCCGAAATAATTATGGTATCTCAATAAAAGATTCTTGATGTGTTTTCAACAAAACCATGACAAATATTATGTTTGATTAATTCAATAAGAATTATTCAACCATATTGACCAATGTATTGAGCATGAGCGAGATGATTCCCGATATTGTTAATAATCAAATAAAATAGCAATGCCTGACAAACCACTAAACAGGTTTGTCCGAAGAACGCGCGAATAAATATTTAAAATATGTACAGATACTTCGCGTGTGGCCGGTTGACTAACATGTTTTAATTTATACTTCCATTCTTTTTTTTTGTATCTATAGATATATGATCAGCAGTATGTTATCATGTAAAATAAACCGCGAAACTACGCGTAAATATCCCGTACTGCGTGAAATGCAGCCATGAACTGCACAGAAAAAGCCATATGCTATCTTTGAATTCATTCTTTAAACTCTTTACCTTTCACCAACTCCAACCACAATCAACGCCGTATATCTTTTTTTTTAAAGATATTTCTTGTTAAATTAAACCTACTTAATATTGATTCAGACACACCTTCACTATGCACAATTATGAATTAAATCAAATGTTATCTTCAATGGACTGTCAATTCAGTTAGTATGTTCTCCGGATTAAATAAAACCATAACAGTTATTACTAACTTACCACACATAACGTGGATGATCTGAAGAACATCAAAATTCCCATAATATTGATTACTAGAAGAAGAGAAATTCTTATTACTGAAATAAGCAATGAAAAATCATAATGTTATATGTAAACCAAAGCTATCTCTCGACTTGATCCTATCTACCATTTCTTAAAAGGTTGCTTTGGTAAAAAGTAATGTTTGTTTTCTCTTTTTAACCTTTTTTTACCTTTTTCTCAAAGTATAACTTAGATCTTAAGTGAACAAATCTGATTAGTGTGCACAACAAACCATCTAAAATGGTTAACATGTTGTTTGTTTATGGTCTCATTCTGAAATATTTCAATTCAAGAATAATGAAACACACAAAATATGATTCTACCGTTAAATGAAAGACAGATATATACTTATGCAAAACATTTCAATATATGTTAATGTCTGTGAGTTTCATATACTAAAGCTATTGACTGAAAGAAAGGAAAAGGTGAATTTAATAAATGTCCTTGATATACACTACAGTGTATATACACAAATATGAAAAAAGGCTTAAAAAGAAAACTACATTTTCATAGTATAAATGTATTTTTTTTTAATAATGTGTGTATCATTATTGAAAAAAATATTTATGAATCATTTCTTTTAAATTTTGTAAGAACAGTAAAAATAATATACTCCCTCTCTATATTCCACAAGACTAGTGTTTGTGTACTTTCGCTGAATGGGGGATGAAAACAATATTACACATAGCTTTGCGTTTCCAATGACTGTACTAATGTTCTATCTCTGTCTAATCTAATGTAACTCTGGTCTAAGACAAATAAACACTAGATTTTTTTGTCCTTCCATTGCTTCCAAACGTTAATTTTTTATTTTTTATTTTTATTTTCTACACAATAAAAACTACATGTTGATGTTTCTATAACTTATCATAATTTGTATGTATGTGCAGATATCTAACATGAAGTAACATGCCCCATCATTAACCGGTTATATAATTCTTTGTCATGTGTTACATGAGGAATGATGGGCATATTGCCTCTTTTCCTGAAAAAAAGTATTTATCTATCTATCTTACAAACAAATTCGCAATTATGTCATGCATCCAACAATTTACTAATATCATTTTTCTGTAAATCACGTTACTGAAATGCCCATTATCGGTGACATATTAATTGATAAAAACTAAAATAGAAGGGGAGGGTATCTCCATATCAAACGAGAATTAATAATTTCCCTTAAGGCAGATACATTGTAACTAGTTTGATATAAATGTAAATTGTAATGTTATGTGTGTATCACAATGTTTATAGCTTTTCTTTTAACAGTCTTATAATATGCTAAATATTATTTACGGTTAGTGTGTATCTTCAAAAGACTGAACTTTCAGTCGTTTTATAAATACACAAAGATGCTAACTTTATATTTTAATTAAACATTCCGTTCTACAAATACACAAAGATGCTAACTTTATATTTTTATTAAACATATTGTTTTATTTATACTAAGAGATGCTAACTTTATATTTTTTTATTAAACATATCGTTTTATAAATGCACAAAGATGCTAACTTTATATTTTTATTAAACATATCGTTTTATAAATACACAAAGATGCTAACTTTATATTTTTATTAAACTTACAAGTCAATTGGTTTTAAATAAATTCTTGATACTTGCTCAAATGTGTAGGTTACAATATAACTTAGACACGTTTGGGTGAATACGGAACATGGCCATATCGACGAAAACACATTTGACTCTCTTTAGGTGTAATCATGATACGTATTAAAATGATTTTCTGTTAATAAAGCATGTGTTTGTCAGAAACACAATGCCCCCTACTGCGCCGCTTTGAATTAAAAAAATATTTTTTGATTATATCCCTTTAAAAATTATAACTTCCCTTGTGAAAATGATCTGTACCTGCCAAATGATAAATATAAATGATCTCCCTTTTAAGCTTGTTACTTCCCTTGCATTTAGTTTTTTGACCTTTGACCTTGAAGGATGACCTTGACCTTTCAGCACTCAAAATGTTCAGCTCTATGAGATACACATGCATGCCAAATATCAAGATGCTATCTTCAATATTGCAAAAGTTATGGCCAATGTAAAAGTTTTCGGACGGAATCACAGACTGACAGACGGAGACAGTTCAACTGCTATATGCCACCCTACCAGGGGCATAAAAATTCTTACAAATAATATAATGTTTAAAAGATGACAATGTTCATCAAAGTCATATACATTGTAAAGATTGTTTTGATTTTCTAAGAAAAAAAGGGCTCAATAGATGTGCATTCTTGTGCAAGTTATTATGTAGTCAGTCGCTGTTATAACTGTGCGAAAACATTTCACTTCGAGCAAATATGCAACAATTAGTATTTGTAAAATATTATGTTGTTACCTTAAAGCAAGAAAGGCGGCGCATTGCTGCACTCTGCCGTGCTCTCTGGAAAACTGAAAATAAAACAATTTATTGCATAAACCTTTTAAATTATTTGGGCATAAAATATTCAAATAAGTTCACATTCTTTTACGTTGACTATTCATAAATTCGATTTAATATTAAGTATGCTTTGACTCTTTTCACATAATATACAAACATCAAGAGACTATAATAAAAGAAGTTGAAATAATAGAATAAAGCACTTTTCTAATTGTTTTCCTAAGTTCTAGTAATAATTTTACCTCATATAATAAATATTGCAATCATCAAATAGCCTTTCAATAAACATGTCATAACATAAAGCACTAACTACACACTTAACTGGGGTCATCCAATTTCATTGGTCAATGAAAACCCTTAAAGGGACTGTAAACCACGAATGACAAAAAAAATCTAAATACCGTATTTTTTTTTACAATAATAAGTTTATATTGATTAAAATATCATGACTGGTATATAACATTACTTGAACAAAGTTGTTATTTATTTTTACTTTATTTTTGTATTTATTTATTTTTACTGGGTATGTATACCAGGTAACGACCAGTTAACTATAAATAACGCAAGTAGATTGATCATCATCGTCACATGATAAACACAGGATTGCAAATTGTGCATGCCTAGTGAATTGTATATATGTTATATATTAAATGATCAATCTACTTGCGTTATTTATAGTGTGTATATAGTTATGTCACCTATTTTCGCGATGTACTTTCAATTTCACATCGCGAAATTTTATTATCGAATATACTGAAAATATGATTTTTTTTTAAGTAATGTAATATACCAGTAGTGATATTTTAATCAATATAAACTAATAATTGTAAAAAAATACGGTATTTTACAACTTTTCTTTTCGTCATTCGTGGTTTACAGTCCGTTTAAGGGTTTTAAATCAGTTTGAAAACGTGATAATCCTATAACACTAAGCCTACATATAACTGTGTCAACTGTTTATGATGTTTGCGTACCAAAATTTGTATAGCTTTTTGTTTACCCGTTTTATAATGCTAAATAGAATTTAAGGTTAGTGTGTTTGTGTACTTTACTGTATCTGATTGTTCTTTGAAAGACTTCCTTTCAATCGTCAGATTAATACAGAAAGAGGCTAACTTATTACTTTTATTTAACATATAAATGTCACTTGGTTTGCCAAAGATTCTCAGCAATTGCTCAGATGCATGTGTTATAATATAACTAAATAAAAATGCGTGTTCATTGCATTCAAGTATATTTTTGTAAATTCTGTATGAATTATATAATTATATATATTACGAGAAATGTAATGTAACTAATTTTAGCTTTAGATTATTGATGGACAATGAATATCTTTTTTTGTTTCACTGCAGTGAACAAAATAAAAAGAGTTCAGCGGTCGGAGACATTTGCCCCCTAAACAGGGCCTTGATTTTCACACTTATTGTGACAGTGACTTTGACTTTTGACCTAGTGACCCCAATTTCAATAGGGGTCATCTACTGTCCATGGCCAATGCACATGTGAAGTATCAGTCAGTCAATTGGTTGACGAGTTATTGATCGGAAACGATTTTCAGACTTATTGTGATAGTGACCTTGACCTTTGACCTAGTGACCCCAATTTAAATAGGGGTCATCTACTGTCCAATGCCAATGCACATGTGAAGTATCAAGCTAATTGGTCAATTTGTTGACAAGTTATTGATCGGATACAATTTTCACACGTATTGTGACAGTGACCTTTGACCTAGTGACCACAGTTTCAATAGGGGTCATCTACTGTTCAAGGCCAATGCACATGTGAAGTATCAAGCCAATTGGTAAACAAGTTATTGATCGGAAACGAACTGGTCTACCAACAGACACACAGACCGACAGACAGACCCACCGACCGACATCAAGCAA
Organism: Dreissena rostriformis; assembly: GCA_007657795.1. Lineage (NCBI taxonomy): Eukaryota > Metazoa > Mollusca > Bivalvia > Myida > Dreissenidae > Dreissena > Dreissena rostriformis. The sequence goes on from VMBQ01004746.1 coordinate 68,039, forward strand.
AACAATATACCCCCTCTTCTTCGAAGGGGGGCATAATAATATGCATTGCACGTTTGATTGATTTGTCCTTTATTCAATCAAAAACATTAACAATTGATTAATGTATGGATTTTCAATAAGGGTCATTTAATGCTCAAACAATTTCTTTATTAGTTTTTTTACTCTAGATAAATTGTTTTCTCACCTTTCGTTTTTATGCAGATGCAAATTAGCATGGCAACGATAAGGATGGTAAAACCAACCCACCAAACTAAAACAAGTTGCAGGGAAAACGTTTTAGTTGTACTTGCAGATAGGTCTGAAATAAGAACGTTAACTTACATCAATAATAATGAGGGACATATCATTAAAATTATTTAATCTATGCAAATGCATGATAATGTAAAATTCAAGGAACATAGTAAACGAATGTGAACAAATATGATGGGTGCTTGTATAATTGTATAAAAGTAAATATTATTAGCAGCAATTAAAAAAAAATAAAGATTAGGGCGTATGCTTGCTTGTAAAATCCCTATCGGAAGCAGAATCTGTGTTTTCATCATCCATCTCAGATGAAACAACATCAATGGTGACGAAATTGTGGGGGTTGTATGTTTCAGAACATTCGTATGTCCCATACGTGTCTTCGCGTAGAACAAGGATGTGCAGAATTCCTCCACGACCAGTGTAAGAAACATTAAATTTGTTTTCCAGATCAGGTTCAAGCACATGACATGATGCAGTAATTGCATCACATTCTGCGAGTGTTATAGATGCATTCTGGTGAAGGCCTTTATATTTGAATGTGAGTTCAGTGTTTGATGAACATTCAATTGATGTTCCTTTTGTCTTTGCAATAGCAACCATTCCTTGACATCCCCATATCGCTGAAATAAAATACGAAAATGTCAGATGCATGTTCAGTTTCAATTACATGTAAGAAATTAAATGGATGACAACTAAACAGAAAATCAGTAAAAAATATATGTAATAGTTATTACATACCAATAGTTATTACATACCAAGTATATGTAATCAATATTAATAACATATCCAAATATAAAATAAGAATCCAAAAAAATACGCTTCTGCTTGATCGAAAATGTTCATAGCAAACATTGGAAGCTGTCACCTGTTTGTATGAAATAAATATACATGTAGTGACAAAATTAATTTTATACAATATCTCTTTACCATAAAAAAGAAAAAAGACCATCAGGGGGTAAATTTGAAGCGGCATCATCTAAAATGATAGAGCATGATAATTATATTTATTTGCAATTATAATGAGGACAAAAAAGTTCAATCGGATAATTATTCATAAAATATTATGCAGGGATAGTTTCACAGCACTGAAACGTGCTGGCTTTTACACTATATCACGGCCGGTAATCACGGGCGCCACCTCTTTTTTGCGATCCATTAATAAATGAGCCAATGCCACTGCAGAGGTGGCGCCAAGGACCGGATGTTTTGAAATTTCACGGATAATTCTACAGGGTGAGTAGGTTTTATATGCTTTTTCAACATATTTCTCATTATTTTAAAAATCGGATGATGTAGTGCAATTCAACGAACATGTATTCATCCACAAATGTACAGAAACATATAATAACAACCAATTTGGAAACGTGATGACCTTTATAAGTTGAGGAATGATGAAGTTTTTAAAGAAAATCGATGTATTTTTTCCTATGTAAAGAACAAATTTTCACCGAATTAAATCGCTTACGACATCAAACCATTGCTTTTAACATGTACAAGTTGTTGCATGCACAAAAACATTGGCTTCTTGTCGATCTAATGCAATATTTTGCATTCTTCCCAAAGAGATGGAGCCAATGCCAAGGAGGTGGCGCTAATGACAGGAGGTGGCGCCAATGCACATTTTCAGCTTTTTTAATTTATGGTACCGACCATACACCTTGTGTGTGGTATTCCAGGTTGAGTGTTCGATCTTTTTTCTAAATTCGATCATAATGAAATATAATTGAAAAAAGTAATGTCTACATAATTATGAAGAAACATGTGTTGCGAAGAGATTTTGTAGATTTCTGTCATTGCATATACTATACAACTGGAAAGTAACTTGAGTATAACAAGGGCTGTTTGTAAAACATGCATGCCCCCCATATGGGCTCTCAGTTGCAGTGGCAGCCATTGTGTGAATACATTTTTTGTCACTGTGGTGGTGGTGGTGGTGGTGGTGGTGNTGCCGGTCATGACCAATGTCCCTATGAAGTTTTGTGATCCCAGGCCTAAGCGTTCTTGAGTTATCGTCTTATAATAGTACTATTTTTCCCAATTGTATAAGAATAAACTAAACAATTCATTGTTTAACAGGTTTGGATGATGTTCCCAAAATATATGTAGTAAAAAGCCCTTTTAATCATAATTTGCTTAGAACAGTTTATATTTCAGTGAAAAAATGACTGTTTATGGCAATTTTTACTTTTTTTTCTTCAAATTTTATGACACTTCAAAGTTTACACATGTAAAATGGAATTTATAGCTTCTAAATTAATTATATTGTTTATTGTTCTTTACAAAAAAATAGTGTACAACATTATTATCATTGTAATGGTATCAGTTAAATGTAATTATGGACATTTTCTCCTTAAAAAATTGTTCTGTATTATTATTATTAAATGGATTTATGTGGCGGCTTGGTCATACTGGTTTGCTCATTTAAGTGCTATGAAGTATGTGATTCTTTTTTTTTATGCTCCATTCTTATATCTGTTCAGCCCTTGAGACACAGCCACTGGCAAAGAAGCAGAAACTGAACTGAGCCGGTAGATCTATAGCAAAAGGCAGGCGGAAGTCCATGTTTCTTTGTGTTATTGTTTATTTTGCCATAAACTTTGTGCAGTTAAACGTGCAAAACCAATAAAAAATATTTGTTATAAATATGTATTAATATGTTTTATGTCTAAAAAGGCATTCACATAGATAAAAATAACTTATAAATGCCCAAAATAGCTGGTTAAATGCAAATATCAGTTGTTTGCTGGCAATGAACCATTTTTTTGGCAAAAAAACAGCAGAAAAATGTACCTATTTTGTAACATTTTTTTAGAAAAATCATAAAATGTTTATTGTTCAACCAAATAAAAAAAGAAAGACATCGTTTTGTTTCTTTAAAGTAGTATAACATCTATGTCAATTATCATTCAAATATTCCCATTAAAAAAAATCATTTCCTCTTGCTACAGAGAGTGAGTGGTATGTCCTTAAATTATTAAATTGGCTTTATAATTGCGATGATCTCCCAATAAACTCGGCACAACAATCTGCAAAAGGAATTTTGTTGAACATATGTCACCGATACTAACCTGAATTGCCGTGCAGTACGAAGTATAACTATTCGGTCGGAAAGAAACTGATACAATATTATCTCCACTAATGTTTTTGTGGAAGTATAATAATATGTTTGATTTTAATAGAAAATCATAGCATTAAAAATGCGTCAAATGTAAGGAAGAATGATATATACTTACGGTGTCCCTACATTAGAATTTATTATTTAAACCTCCAACGTATTAAAAAATATTGTTTACTTGTTTTACAATGCTTTTTCCTTTTTTCACTTATGTTTTACAGTTGATTTTCTGTCGCTTTTGAAAAAAAAATAAGGCTAACGAAATAATTAGGTTTATTGTATATACAGTGAAGCGTTTAAGTGAATTTATTATGCCAAGCGTTTAAGTGAATGTATTATGCCATATATAATGATCACACAACAATTGGTCGATACTGTATGATAATGTATTTACAATAATAAAAAGATCGTTTCATGTAATAATTATATTTATAATTAACGTCCAATGTATCGTTATTGATCGGCAAATAAACTATGATTCGGTGTTATGATACGTTTCAATTTAATTAATTTCTGAATGTTTATGTACAACGGTGCTTTTCTCAGCGCATCATACCATAAAGCTATGCAACCTTTTTATTATATGTCCGTATATAAATTTGCACACATTTAAATCATAAAACGATGTTAAATCGAATACATTATTTTACCTAAAAACAATTTCGCAATATTGGAACATTCCGTATTTAAAACCTCCTCTCGCACCAATCCCTGTTGTCTTTCTTGTTCATTTTCTGTTAACTAAGTAGATTTGTCAATTTAAAGCATGAAATAGAATACAATACAACACGAACAGCCCGATAGGTTTTTTTCAGTTTTAATAATAACTAACAAAGGACATTGTTGAATTGAAATGGATATATTGAAACTATTGTACAAGTTATCGATGAATGACGTCACCGCCGGGTTAGTTTAACTGTGCGGCGTACCGCTTTTTATGTTAACGATTTTGACACTGGTCATGGTTTAAAATTGAAAAATAATTTGTTATCAATTATTTATATTTTTCAAAATATAGAAAAACAAGATGTGTTTGTGAAACACTATGTCCACTTTTGAGCGGTTTTGACCCATATATTTGAACTTTGACCTTGAATGATGACCTTGACCTTGACCTTTCACCACTCAAAATGTGCAGCTCCATGAGATACACATGCATGCCAAATATCAAGTTGATATCTTCAATATTGCAAAAGTTATGATTTTGACCCATATATTTGACCTTTGACCTTGAAGGATGACCTTGACCTTTAACTAATCAAAATGTGCAGCTCTATGAGATACATATGGATGCCAAATATCAAGTTGCTATCTTTAATATTGCAAAAGTTATGGCCAATGTTAAAGCCACACACCTTGAAATGAAGTACATGATAATCAATACATATAGATGCAATTTGAAAGTGTGCATAATTTTCATTAAATCCATAGCCTAGTTAGCAAGTTATTTATATTTTTTTCAACCGGGAATTACCGATTTAAAACCGAAAGTAGGATTTCTAAACGTGTATGTCTATTTCGACAAGCGCGATTATTTTTAAGTTTTAAAGCGCAAAAAGACGGATTTCTACCTTGTAACCACCAGATATATTCTAATTGGCATGGATAAAATTAAATATATAGACTAGTTAGCAAGTAATTTATAATGTTTCAAACAGTACCACTTTTAAAACCGAAAGTAGGATTTCTAGACGTATACGTCCATTTCGACAAACGCGATTATTTTTAAGTTTTAAAGCGCAAAAAAGACGGATTTCTACCTTGTTACCACCAGATATATTCTAATTGGCATAGATAAAAAATGTTTCTTATTTATACTTAAATTTACTATGCAAAATAAGGTGTGTCGCTTTAAAGTTCGACGCAAACAAGCCAACAAACAAACCAACAAACCAACATACGGGGCAAAAACAATATGTCTCCCAGTATAGACTGGTGGACATAAAAATCATGTTTTACGAAATATATCTCGAAATGTGAATTTTGTATTCATAATAAAAACTTTATTCGAGCGATACACAATTGTTGTCAATGTTTGACTCTGCAGGAGCGTAGCGTGGCCATATTCATAGTAACTCGAAATAGAAAAAAAAATATAATAAGTTCATTCATATACAATGTTAGGCTTTGATTTTGAATGAGATACGAGCGTTCGAGGTTTGATTAATTTTGGGTAAATTGTGAGGTTCGTCTAGTTGTTGTATACAAGTAAGAACAACAATTTCCCTCCTGTTAAAGTTTCTGGAGTGTCATCGTTTGCTATATGATTCAGTTATGTCATGCGCAAACAAACGCCCTGTTTTGTATTCCTAAACAGGACTTCACGCGCGAGCGATTCTAGCTGGGCTGAACTTAACCTTGTTTGGGAATATTACAAACGCGTGCGGTATTTTTTTTTATGTAATATACATGTTTAAAAAAATACTTTTATATCAAATAACACCTTTGTATGGTGTTTATTACCCTTATGTTGAGCTATAACGACGACAAGACGCTCCTTTTCGGTTTTTAACATTGACAATTGTTATTGTATTGCTTTAAAGTCGTTTTGCTTCGCACTCGAGCGTTACCGAGTTTGTGGGCTCCTACATATTAACAACCTGAAAAAGTTTTATTATACTAATTATGTCTTATTATAAAGAACGTGTGTACTTTGTGTTCGTATTGTACAATGAATATAATTAGTCGCTTGCAAAACCAAGGCTTGTGCTTGATTATCTTAGTTGTCGTTGTAAAATGATGACGTATGTTTCTTATTTGTCAATAGTTTATGGTTCTCCGATGTCCATTGAATTGAGCATATTTAGATGAGATGTGTAATGCATTCACTATAATAAAAAACATATTATTAAAAACCAAAATCACATGGGCCACAAATGTGAATGTAGTAATAGGGGAAGCAACCCAAAAAAGTCTTTATCGGCTAATTTTAATCTCGTATTAAAATGTTTAATGTGTGACGCAAGTTTACTCTGGTTCATAGTTGTTACGTGACCTTTCTGAAAATAGATTTCTGAGCGAAGTTAACCTTTTTTATGATTGGTTGATTTGTAAACTCGAGCGCACGGGTTTTTTAAGATTGTTTCATACTTGTTTGTTGTAAGCGTTGAACACACAGCGTTAAAAAATTTGAATTTTCCGAAATTGTTGGCGATCGAAAGTTGTGTTAAATTGGAGTAACATTTCGAGACAGGAATCTTTTGTCAAGTAGAGATTGCTGACATCCTCATTTACCTAACTGTACAGTATAAAATGGACTTAAAAATCGTTAAAATCATGTAACTATCAAATAGATCGTGAAGTACGCACTGTGACATTATTCATTGTGTAAATAATCGATTATGTTTTATAATTGTGTGTGTTTTTAAATTATGAACAATTGAGAAATGTATACGGTGCGAATTCGACATCGAACCACGAACATTGCATGGTGCGGATACGACGTCCGGTTAAACTACTTTTTGGTGTGATGGGAAAATAAACTCGAAACCAAAGACTTTAAAAAGCTCGTCTTGGAAATAAAGATGACACAAAAACGATCAACTACAAGAAATTAAACACTTCTGGGATGGCGGACACGGGCGAACAAAGGTTAAAAATAGAAAAGTCGACCGAAGTAACCCAATTAGAGGCTACAGCAGCAGAAGTAAACAAACATGGCGTCCTCCAGTTGCTAGAGGACGATGACATAGATGAAGATGAGCTTTCTTCCATGAAGGAAGAAATTGAAAACCTCAAGAAACAAGAAGAAAAACTACGCAAACAACAGGATTTCCATGAAACCAAAAAGCAATTGGAAAAACAGAAGGCGAAGATCGAATCCCTAAAGGGTAAAGTAGAAGTACTTTCTAACGATAAAACTTACATTAAAACTAAAAGTAAAAGTAGTAAAAAGAGTGATCATGGACATACAATTATAATTGATGACTTGAGAAAAGATAAATTGCTTAGAAATAAAGTTAAAAAGCAAATATCAAAGCTGGGTTTAATAGATGAATCTGAATCAGATAGTGACATGGAGGAATCTATTAATAACTATTCAGAACAAGAGTCTGTGTATTCTGATGAAGATTCTAGCTCTAATTCAGACATATCTCATATTAGTTCAAAACGGTCAGTCAAGAAAGTTAAAAGTAAAAAGTCAGGCATTGCAATTACATCTAACGATAAAGTTAAACATTCTCAAAGATACCCACACACATATCTAAGATATGAATTTGTGAGCAAAAACATGACATTTGAAAGTTTAGATTTAAATTTATTTATAGCAGGAGAATTAGAAATAATATCTGAATCTAGTACCAAATCAACAGAACGAAATGGTAGATTGGAATTGCTCAAACGCATAATGTACCTAAGTATGACATATGAGTTTGAAGGGCTGAAATGCTATTATGCAGCAGTACTAAGAGAGATTGAACTTGGGAAGAAAACATGGAATGATGAATTTCAATATTTAGAAATTGCCATTTTAAACAAATTCCAAATGAAACAGTCAGGCAATATCAAAGCATCAATTTCACAAACATTCAAAAGCAAGAAATCAGATTCTCTGACTGCGAGTAAAGAAGAGTCAAATGTTTGGTTTTGTTCACTTTACCAGAGAAACAAATGTCA
>VMBQ01004747.1:0-74549 GCA_007657795.1 Dreissena rostriformis
TGGGGTCAAAAATTAGGTCACCGGGCCAATTCTAGTAAAATCTTGTGTAGATGAAAAAGGTCAGAATGTATTAATTGATGAAATCTGGCTTGTGATTGTATATGGGTCATCTGAGGTCATAAAGTTGGTCATCTGGTCAAATCATAGTAATTGTAAGCAAAGTTTGATGTTTGGTCATAAAGGGTCAAAATATAGGTCACCAGGTCAAATCTTTAAATCTCGTAAACATTCCATACACCAGAGTTTTGGTTCAATAATGAGGAAACTTGACCAGGATGTTTGTCTGGACAATATCTAGGTCAAGTTTGACGTTTGGTAATGTGGGGACAAAATCTAGGTCATGGGGTCTAATCTTACAAAAACCTTGTAAACACTCTAGAGGCCATAGTTTTGGTCCAATAATGATGATACTTGACCAGTATGTTTTTCTTGATGATATCTTGGCAAAGTTTGACATTGGTCATGTGGGGTCAAAATCTTGGTCACGAGGTCCAAATCTTACAAAAAATCATGTTAACACTCAAGTGCCCATAATGTTGGATTCAATAATGATGATACTTAAGGGGGAAGTTTGTTAGGCCAATATTTAGGCAAAGTTTAACATTTGGGTCATGTGGGGTCAAAATCTTGGTCACCAGGTCAAAGCTTGAAAAACCTTGTTTATCTTTAACCACAAGGCACGCAGCTTTGATATTTGATATGTGACAAAGATTGTTCAAATCATGCCACTGGGCAAGCTCATTTCACAGATGAGCGATCTAGGGCCATCTTGGCCCTCTTGTTTTATTATCTTAGAACTCTATGGATGGATGAGACGTTTCCAGTCTTAGGTGGTAAAACAGTTGCATGTCTGGGTTCCTTGCTTTTAGTAATATATACTCTTTTGTCTTGCAGCTGAATGGCTTTTAGTTGCTTTATTCTTTGGCAGGATGTAAAACAGTTGATTATGTCTGGATTCGTTGCTTTTAGTTGCTTTATTCTTTTACAGCCACAGAAAGGTTTATGGATGAAATGTTTCCAGTTATGGCAGGTAAAACAGATGCATGTCTGGCTTTCTTGCTTTTAGTTACTTTATTCTTTGGCAGGATGTAAAACAGATGATTATGTCTGGATTCATTGCTTTTAGTTGCTTTATTCTCTTACAGCCACATTGAAGTTTATGGATGAAATGTTTCCAGTCATGGCGGGTAAAACAGATGCATGTCTGGATTTCTATGTTTTAGTTATATAATCTTTTAAAGATAATTATAGATGTCATCCTACATCTTTCTAAAAATACAATAAGTTTGCACAGTGTTCTGATCAGGACCATTTTGGTGAACACGTTAACATTGCGGCAGGCGGCATCCCTTAATTTCCATTTACTGCAATTAAGTTCTGGGCCCAGTATCATGAATATTCTTAATTATTTAGCTCAACTCAGAAGATAAGATTTGAGTTTCTACTCAGCTGAGTATTGAGAAACTCGGTCAGCTTGTGAGCAATCTCAAATCTCAGCTATAAGAATATGCATATATTTTACCTCAACCTCAAGGTTGAGTTAGACTCAAACTAAAAAAACTTCTGTGATCACCAAAGTAAGAATGATGATCAAACTCAAATAAAAAAATTGAGAAAAAACTCAAAGTTGAGTCAGATTATTGACTTAAGTATGTTCATGATATTAGGTCCTGATTTTCTTCCCACTGTCCTTCACACCTAAGACCACTGGACACCCCTTGCCCATCAGTAACTTGTCAAACACACATTCACACTCTTGCCTTCACAGTCCTATAACGTTTGCTGCATTTTCTATCACAGACGTTATTTGGGCTCTGTCAAGTTTCAATGTAAAGACTCAATTTTACCGTTCAAACTTAATTGGTCAAGATAGTACCGATGGGTGAAAGCCACACAGCTCTAAATGACATTTTTTCACAAAATGACTTTTTTGTATATTTTGTTTCGCAACACCCATGCCTATCATGTATTAAAATATCTTAGTTCCAGGCAATCAAATAAAAAATAAAATTGAAATTTGTCCTAAACTTCTAAGTGAAATTTAATTTATTTTTAAGTGCGAAAATGCTCTATGTGCAGTGAAGTGCTACTTAGAGCTCTTTCGCATTCAGGTTGTTGATGTTAAGATAATTCTGAATGACACTTTTATCAATTATTGAGGAATATATTTACAATAAATAATATATTTGTATTTGGAAAACCTCCTGAACAGATAATATTATGTTACTGATGAAAAATAAGAAAAAAAATATTGATACCATTATTCACTTAGACCTTTTTCGCACTGAACTTTTGGTATGTTTTAATTTTTCTTAATTATTTTGTTTGTATAACATTTTTGCTAAACTTTTTATCAACATTAATATAAGGATTTTATGGCTATTTCAAATTATGTTTTATACATACCTGTCTATACTTCAAACATTAGAGCTAATTGAAAAATTTAAACCTTAATTGCATAAAAGCTAGTTAAATTTGGAATGAATGTCAAAGAGCTGTGATCCTTGTTTTGACCTCTACATTTACCTAGTTCTGAATGTAAAACAAGTTGTTTTGTTACAAAACCAAGAAGAATAAACTCATAAAAGTGTGTTGTGATTAGAATGTTAAAATGTGTAATGGTAAACTGACAGATACCTTTATAACTTTCTATTTTGCTTCCTCATGAAAAACGCGTTCGGAATAACCTACCCTTCTCGAAAAAGTGCACTAAATGCGCATTTAATGCGCATTAATTAAAGCGCATGTTATTGGCACCGTATTTTTTGCTAAAAAAATACGGTGCCAATAACATGCGCTTTAAAGCGCTTTAAAGCGCATTTAACTGTTTTTTCTGTTCAAATAATACACTTTTTGAGTGTATAAATGCACTTTTGTGTGTATTTTAAAGTGTATTTAAGTGTTTTTAAGTGAATTAATACGCTTAAGTACATTTAAGTGTATTAATTCGCTTACCGTTTTTTTTGTTCCCCAAAAAGTACACTTTAAGCGTATTTTAAGCGTTTTAATTTACTTAGGAAAACATGAAAAAATACACTTTAATACGCTCTAGCGTATTTTTGTGAAAAAAATACGCTCAAGTGTATTTTTTGAAAAAAAAATACGCTCTAGTGTATTTTCTGAAGAAAAAATACGCTCTAGCGTATTTTTGGGGGAAAAAAATACGCTCAAGTGTATTTTTTGAAAAAAAAATACGCTCTAGTGTATTTTCTGAAGAAAAAATACGCTCTAGCGTATTTTTGGGGAAAAAAAATACGCTCAAGTGTATTTTTTGAAAAAAAATACGCTCTAGTGTATTTTTTGAAGAAAAAAAATGCTCAAGTGTATTTTTCAGTGTATAAGCGCACTTAAGTGTATCTTTGAAAATGTCTATTAAAAAAAAAAAATTCATTTGGATATGAAAAGTGGCCAGTTTAAATATGATCCGAAAGAACAACAGCAAATAAACTTTGAAATAAACACATTTATTAACATAAATCATTTTAAAATAAACAAGTAGTTAAGACCATTCTAGCTATGGGTGCTTAAAAGCTTTTCCACTTTCCTCTGCAACTGCTTCCCCCTGTCCCTATACTTTTTGGTTTACATGGTTCCATACAAAGAATGCATTGAAAAATAACATGTCAATATACATTTTTTTCAAACAATATCACAATAAATAACAATTGCAAATAAAATATGTTGAAAGACAAAGACATAGGCTTACCAAATTGTCAAATAGCAAAAAAGTTAAAAAAAAATCTTTCTCAATCCTCACATGGTTTTTAATATTGTTAAAGATTTTTTCTTGCAAAACTTGTAATGTGGCGCACAAATTATGTAAGTTTCTCGAGTTAATATAAAAAAAATAACTAAAATTACATCAAAGATAATTCGTTCTTATTATTAAATATATAAGCACTATGGACATGGAAGCACATTTGAGATCTACATAACTTTCCAAACTTGGAAATATATACAACCATTTACAACTATTTACTCACAAGTTATCTCAGTTTTAACTATAAAGGGGACATATCATCAGCTAGAACAGTATTTTATAGTCTGAAATAGATATATTTATTAAAAATAACGTAATAAATAATTTCTTAAAACAAACACTTTCAGAGGGTACGAGAGACATTTGGAGGCCGTGGGAAAATCTTAGGAGTGACACAAATTTAAATAAACTTGTAATGTGGCGCAAAAATAATGTAAGTTTCTCGAGTTTATATATACAAAAAATTACATTAAAGATAATTCATTCTAATTATTAAATTTATAAGCACTATGGACAATGAAACACACACTCGCTAGGTTTTCGCAAACAATAACCTGCTCTGTAAGTTTTTGTGGGTTGTTTGCAAGGTGGTTTTCTGTGGGTTTAAACCCTTTTTTTGTACCAAAGTATGTTAAAGTCTTTTACGATTTTGTGCTGATATGTTTCAGTAAAAAAAGTAATAGCCCCATGCAGTTTAAAAGGAAAAAAAAAACAATGTGCAGGAAAATCATCTTTATAAGTCAAAAAAAGTACAACACAAAAAAATATGAACATAAGAATTGTACACTTCATTATAAAATGAGACATTTGTGGAAGATTGTATGGAAAAAACGATTAACCGCAGTGTTCCGCAGTGGGTCAATATATTTAGATCGCAGCTGCTGCAGAGAACTCGATCACAGCTGTTGGAGGTACCTGAACCGCAGTGGCCGGGGGAACCTGGACTTCAGCAGTTGGAGAGACCTTGACCGCATATGGTGGTGGGACCAGTAGTCCAGTAGAGCAGCCATTAGGGAACACAACCGCAACCGCTAGGGGGACCTGGATGGCAGCCAGTGCCTAGACCTGATCTTGGCGGGTGGAGGGACCTGGAAAGCAGCAGGAGAGACCGGGAAAGCAGGGGCTGGAGTGACATCTACCACTGATGTTGCTTGTGTCCTTCTCTTCTTGAGGATCTTGAATGAGTTTTGATCTGCAAAAGATAAACATGATATCACACACTATCAAAAGGGTGAGGCATTCTTCAAACTTGTTAATTTGTAAGGTTTTTGTTTCACTTAACTGTGAAATATTGCTGTAATGGTAATCTTGTTGGGATAATAATTAGAAATTTAAATCAATGCAAGTTTGTTTGCTTGTTGTTTTTGTTTGTTTATTTTTGCAATTTTAATCCTGTGATCACATGTGACTAAACTCTTTTCATCAAAGAAATAGTGTTTTGTAGAAAATACAGTTTGAAAATGTACCAAGATGCGTGGTCTCATTTGGCTGTCTGGACTGGCTGGAAGTGTGATGCCTTTTAAATGCAAAAACCTGTTTAGTTTTACCTCTCAACAAATCCAGCTTTTCTTGGTCAAGCACAGCCCACTCTCCTGCTACACTCTAGTTGGCCAACTCTTGAAGGGTAAAAACCTGGTGTTAAAGTCCATACATCAGTCAGTATCCCCCTGTTTCTTCCTTTTTTGGCAGGTGATAATGCACATTCTTTCCTTGGGGCAAGAGTTTTACCTTCAAAATCAAAATATAAAAGTTCTCATTAAATATGAGGGAAAGAAATCCATTCAGTAATGACCAGACTTAGCTATAAATAAAATTTAGGTGACAATAACCATAAAACACAGCCATAGTAATTCACTGTACACAACATTTACACATTTTACTTTGTATATTTATCTATTTTTGTTTCAATTGGTGTTATTTTTCCTTAAAATTACAATGCATTTACTTATCCATATACCAGAGACAAAACATAAATATGATAATGATCATAATTAATTCAATAAACTTAATTAAAAAAGGGATGCAGAAATGAAAATACAAACCTGTTACAACTGTTCTTCAGTATCCAGCCACTTTGAACCTCCTTTGATTTACTACATTGTAGTAAATACACATTGTTTTCATCACACAATACTTCATGCTGACAGTATTTCAAGACATTTGACACTACAAGTACAATTTAAAATCTTAATTTGCTCAATTATGCCTAAAATGTAGCTCATTATCAATTGCTGACACCTGCTTGTTTAAACAAATTTACTTCCTGTGCCCTTAACCAATCAAAAGTGGCTTGTTTTCAAAACAAAAACTATTAACCAATCAAAAGTATGCAGATGATATACACCCCTCTGTTAGGCATTGCTGCATCACTGATAAGAGATTAATGTTTATCATGCATATTTGATTTAATTGGGGGAGAGCTGATCTCTTATCTGCTGTGTCAGCTTGAGATATATCTACTGATAAGGCAAATTTCAACACCAAAATATTTATGGAATAATACACATCACTGATTACAATTCTACTCTTTTTGACCTTAAATTGAATATCATTACTGAGAAATGACAATCTGTTCATTGTTTATGAAATCACAAATAACAATACATGCACAAAACCCTCAGCATATTATATTTAATTGTGAATATTTCAATTTAACATACTGAATGGTGTTAGAAAATTATAATTCTATTATAAATATTATTTTAATTGCCTTTTAAAAAATTTGTTTAGTAGTCAATGTGGTAGACATTAATTTTATTTGGGTTAAATATCAGTATAAGAAAGTTGAGAAAATATAATTTAAATATTCAAAATATTGAAAGTGTCAAAAATATTATGTGGGCTTGTCAGAAGCCCACATAATATTTTTGACACTTTCAATATTTTTAATTAGTGACCCACAGCCTGATTTAGTTGAACTTGTGCTTTTTAAAGCTGTTAAACTGGTTCACATATTTTATGAGGAGACAAATTGCAACAATAAGACCATTCACAGTATGTGAAGATAAAAAAGGATCCAGTACAACCCTCCTATAAAACACAGGTTGTAAGTGTGCTGAAAATTTTGATTTTATGCCCTTAAGATAGAAAAAAATACTTGTTTTCTTGATTAAATTTTAAGATAAACAAAATATTTCTTTTAAAAGATAAGTACATTTGTTTCTCAAGTATAAAATATGTTCAGACCCAGAAAAGATACACTTATTAATACACTTAAATACACTTAAATTGAAAAGACGCACTGTCTTGGAAAAGATATAGTTAAAAATACACTTCCATTGAAAAGACGCACTCAATCATGAAAAAGTACAGAAAAAATACACTTGGCAATTCAAAAGATTATGAAAAAACGCGCTCCATTTTCGAAAAATACACTTTAATGCACTTAAGTGTACTTTTAAAACGAAAGACGCAGAAAAAATACACTTTTTTGGAGAAAGCGCAGAATAAATGCACTTATTTAAGTGTATTTTGTTAAAAAGCGTATTTTATTTCGAGAAGGGTAGTTAACCTGAATTCGTAGGAAACTGTGCTCATAACTCTGCTGCTATGATGTGAAGATTATCATGCTGGTGAATTGTGATATGGTTGGTTACCATATTTGTGATATGTTATTTTGTTGGTAACTGATCTGGTGAAATGTAAATCAGTGGGTAACCATTCTGCTGTGATGTGATTCGGTTGGTAACTGATCTGGTGAAGTGTAAATCAGTAGGTTACAACTCTGATGTAGAGATTCCTCAATTAGTTCTGGGCTGGAATGCCAAATGCTTAGAACCAAAGAGGAAAATGCTTTGCCGGAAGACATGTATAGAATTATATCTATTATTATATTATGTTAGATAATATATATAAACACAAAACAAGAAATTAAGAACATGCTATTTTTTAAAACAACCATTTTCACATGTTGGCACTTCAAGAGAAAATATTTCAGATTAGAATATGAGTGTCTCAGTATGTAAACCTTGATAACTCAAACCTTTGATAAGTCAATCAGTTTTGCTTTCCATGAAAATAAACCTTGAGTTAAATGAGTTGATCAGCTTGAAGGCAAATAAATACATACTTGCAATAATGTCATAACTCAGTATATACTAACAATAATGTCATAACAAAATATATACTTACAATATTGGCAACTTCAATGCCAAAGACTGAAATCAAGTTTCTCTCTGAACATTGTGCTGAGTAATCACAATTTCACTAAACATCTTGTCACCACTTGTTCCTTTATAAAATGCTGCTTTTCAATCAGTTAAAGGAAATTCTAATTCCTTTTTGGCTCTTTAAAAAAAATGCCTCTCAAGTTTTAAGAAAAAGATCTGGATTACACACAACTTAAATAAAACAGTAACAAAACCATAATTACACTACACTATTTGTGTGATTTCTTCCTTTAACCATAATTAAATAATGTTGTGTCTGAAATTTCGATGTTTGCCTAGAAAATGATAGGACAAATGTTCTGACCANTAACCATCATTTGTGTGTAATGAAAGTTTCTTTTGTCACATCAGTTTTCTATGCTGTCTGAGTTTTGTTTTTAAAAGGCATAGCGGAACCATAAAGTGTAGAAAAACTCTATTATTCTGTCCAGTTTCTTGTCTGATAAAATAGATGAGAAGAGTATGAAGGAACAGGTGATAGATCATGCCAAGAACAACATGGACAAGCCATAGACCATGATTATATTTATGACAACAAAACAAGTTTTTCAGGTTCAATGGACATGTTCACATGTCAACGTTCTTAGAAGTAATATGTATGATTGTAAACATGTTTTCATTAGTGCATTTGAGGATGGCTTTGATTAACAAGTTTACTGTAACTAGCAGTTTATTCAAAATAAGTAGCATAGTTGAAAAGCTAATCAGTTAATAAGTCTTGAAGAGCTCTCTGGCATCAAACAGTGTGAGTCGCCAAGTAATTATTCCTTCATAAGGAAACTCATGTGTTGATAAAAGCCTATTGTTTTAACCCTTTGCATGCTGGGAAATTTGTCGTCTGCTACAATGTCGTCTGCTGAATTTCTAAAATTAGCATTTTCTTCGATTTGTTTTCAAAGAATACTATCAGAATAGAAAACAGTTTGGATCCTGATGCGACGCCTCGTTATTTGGCGTCTCATCTGGATCCAAACTGTGTACAAAGGCCTTCAAAATTCAGTTCCAGCACTGTAAGAGTTAAGCTTAACAAAGTAAATAAACTAAATCTATTGAAACTGAAGTCTTCTGTATGTTTTTTTTTAAATGTCCTTCATGTCAATGAATCTAATGGAAATATTTAAAGTATTGAAGGTGAAGTTTTTTCCAATTGATATTCTAGTCACTAAACATTGTGCAGTAAATAGCATGAGATGTTTGAAGAAATTTCACTGAATATTATTTTGTTTTGTTGTGACACCATGAGGTTTGTTTCCGGTGCGAGTTTTGCAGGATATTTTGTTGATAAAGCTATTGAACTCACTAGTGTGAGATATAATACGGAAATAAAATTTAATTTGTCGTTGTTTTGTTTAAACAGGTGCGATTTTCTGCTGTTTGCAATGTTTTTGTTAAAAAAGGTGTAAATTGCTATTTTTCCAATGTGGTTTCGGTTCGAATCGCGGCTTTTTCCAACATTACAGTGGTACACTGGAGCCTTGTTTTGGGAAATCTGGGCTTAAAGTATGTGCATAAAGTGTCGTCCCAGATTAGCCTGTGCTGTTTGATAAGCTAATCACTTATAAAACTTTCCGCAAAAAACTATATTTTGGTTAAGAAGAGGCTTCCTTTAAAAGAAACATTCCATAAAAGCTGAAACTTAAAGAATCATCCTTGTGCAGATGTCATGAGTTCATTCTATTACTAAGGTTGGGTTTGAAGTGTCTTCTTGTCGCCACATATTGGTTCTTCCAGTAAATGTCAAATTAACGCTATCACTTTCAACACAATTTAACTTAACTTAATGTGTCACGCTCTGGGAAAACTGGGCTTAATGCATGTGCGTAAAGTGTTGTTCCCAACTAAGTCTGTGCAGGCTGCACATGCTTATCAGGGACAACACTTTCTGCCTAATGGAATTATTCGTTTAATGGAAGGCTCTTCTTACCAAAAATCCAGTTTAGGGGGAAAGTGTTGAGCCTGATTAGCATTTAGTGCATTAAGCCCCATTTTTCCAGAGTGTAGCTCATATGTTTAAATTAAAACTTTATTTTATTAATACAAAAATAAAAATAAAAATGTGTTTGCAGGTGCAAGTGTTCCAGGAGTTCTTCATGTCTATGAACCTGCCGTACTCGATCGTGCGCGGCGAGATCTTCACACTCCAGATCCTCATCTTCAACTACAAAGACAATGACCTTGACGTAAGAACCTGGCTGCAATTTCTCAAATGTGTCGTGTTCTGAGAAAACTGGGCATAATGCTTGTGCGAACATTGTCATCCCAGATTAGCCTGTGCAGTCCGCACAGGCTAATCAGAGAAGACAATTTCCGCTTTTATGGAATTTTTCGTTTAAATGATGTCTCTTCTTAGCGAAAATCCAGTTTAGGTGGAAAGTGTTGTCCCGGATTAGCCTGTGCAGACTGCACAGGCTTATCTGGGACGACACTTTACGCAAAAGCATTATGCCCAGTTTTCTCAGAACACGACACAAATGTCTTAACCCTTTACCACTCAGATATGCGTTTCGACACTTTCGAAGTCTCGTAGCAAAATCCAATTCAATCTATGATCTCTCTTACTAGATTCAATTTTTAAAGGCTTTATTTCCAACCATAAAATACTGATTAGCAGCAAACAGCATAAAACCTTAACAGACTGCGAGTTACTTGCAGGCTCTTCTGGTTTTATGCTGGTTGCATATACGGTAGCCATTTTTTCACTTTGCTTCTGAGTGGGAAAGTAAAAAAAAAAGAATGTCTAAGCTCACAATTGTCATATTGCAACAAAGTGTGTATAAATAATGTTAAGAAATTTACAAATTTAATTTTTTTAAATTCAAATATTTTAGAACATGAAATTGATATTTTGTGTTGTAACATTTCTTTTAATATTAGAAATTTTAATCATAAAATATAGGTCCACTTTTGTCAGATTTTCTCAACAACAGCAATTTTTAATTGGGCCGGCAAGCTCAGTTTGAAGAGCGCTTTACCAAAATCCACGGATGGAGTGTTCTATCCCTGGCCCAGCCACATAACTTGTGTGGTGATTAAAATTCTTTCTACGACCATACTTACCCCACCTCTGATACAAGTTGGTTATTTGTCAGTTACTGGGATTAGTGTGTTCAGTGCACTTAGAACCAGTAAATCAGGTAACCAAGTGAAAATGTTATATGGTTAACTGATTTATAAAAAACAGGCTATTCAAATGTTAAAAATATGAAGAAATTGTACTTTGCTTCTTTTGTTTCATCAAGGCCCAATTTTTATTTTGATAAAATTGCTTATCCCATTTATAATTCTTTACTCTCTTTGTTTTCTTTTTTTTTGCACACATTTTATTTTCACCGTATAGTATTACATACATTACAGGTCATGAACACGTACTTGAAGGGTTCGTATAAACTTAGTTGTAATCAAAAAATCATATAAAACATGCATGTTTCAAATTCCTTTCCTTATACAAAAACTTTGACTTTTTTACTTGCAGGTTTCTGTGACTTTGAACAACGCAAACCCGGACTACTCAATTCTTAGCCCTGCTCAGAAGATAGTGCTGGTAAGGGGACATTGTTACATGTAGTTATTTGATTATGAGATTTTTAGATTTTCAATGAATTGAATGATTTATAGACAAATCCTGTTAAGCTTTTAATCTCAGTTTTAATTGTGACATCATTCATATTTAAAACTTATTGTCATGTTAAGGAACATGAACACAGCTTTCAATGTTTCATTTATACCTTAAAACTTTTAACGGGTCTAGCTAACTCAGTTGGTAGAGCCCTTGACTACAAATCTGAGGATGACATGCTGGATTCCCGGCCCAGCCACTAACTTGTGTGGGCATTGGTCATAAAATCCTTTCTACGCCCAATTTCCACCTACCTCTGCATCAAGTAGGGCAGTTGTCAGTTAATGGCNACGTTCACCGATCACAAACGTACACCGATAACAAACGTAAACCAATCACAAATGTTCACTGATCAAAAACGTACACCGATCGCATACGTACACCGATAACAAACATACACCGATCACAAATGTACACCGATCACAAACGTACACCGATCACAAACGTTCACTGATAAAAAATGTTCACTGATCACAAACGTACACCGATCACAAACGTACACCGATCACAAACGTACACCGATCACAAACGTTCACTGATCAAAAACATACACTGATCACAAACGTACACAGATAACAAACGTACACGGATCACAAACGTAAACTGATAACAAACGTACACCGATCACAAATGTACACCGATGACAAACATACACGATGACAAACGTTCACCGATCAAAAACGTTCACCGATAACAAACGTTCAAGGATAAAAACCTTCACCCATCAAAAACGTTCACCCATCAAAAACGTACACCGATCAAAAAATGTACACCTTGAGCATCATTTTTGTACTCGCGTGAACAAAACAAGTAAGCCACTAAGGAATATGAGTGTGTATGAACAAAACATATAAGCAACTGAGGAATATGAGCTTGTTCTAACAAAACAAGTAAGCCACTTAGGAAAATGAGTGAGCTTGTTTGAACAAAAAAGTAAGCCACTAAGCAATATAAGCTTGTTTAAAAAAAAGTAAGCCACTAAGGCATATGAGCTTGTTTGAAAAAAAGATTTCTGCATAAAACAGCAAACTATATAAGGTATTTTATGAACTGGTAAGTTTTCTCTCATGTTTGACATATCTGAATGCAGGCAGTGAGCCCTGTCTTATAAAATATGTAATGAATTGTTCAGTTTTCTCTAAAGATTGACATATCAGAATGCAGGCAGTGAGTCATATTTATAAAAGATGTTATGAATTGTTAAGTTTTCTCTAAAGATTGACATGTCTGAATGCAGGTAGTGAGTCCTGTCTTATAAAATATGTTATGAATTGTTAAGTTTTCCCCAAAGATTGACATATTTGAATGCCAGCTGTGAGTCATACTTATAAAAGATGTTATGAATTGCTAAGTTTTCTCTAAAGATTGACATGTCTGAATGCAGGTAGTGAGTCCTGTCTTACAAAATATGTTATGAATTGTTAAGTTTTCCCTAAAGATTGACATATTTGAATGCCAGCTGTGAGTCATACTTATAAAAGATGTTATGAATTGTTAAGTTTTCTCTAAAGATTGACATGTCTGAATGCAGGTAGTGAGTCCTGTCTTATAAAATATGTTATGAATTGTTAAGCTTTCTCTAAAGATTGACATATCAGAATGCAGGTAGTGAGTCCTGTCTTTTAAAATATGTTATGAATTGTTAAGTTTTCCCTAAAGATTGACATATTTGAATGCCAGCTGTGAGTCCTGTCTTATAAAAATATCTAATGACATGTTCACAGTTTAAATTTCATTTAACAGAACTGAATTATTGAACGAAAATCCCTTTTCATAAATATAAAGCGTGATCCTATGAATAAACAGATTTGAACGTTTTTAATGCACTTCTTTTGGCATATAAATTACAGAGTACCTCTGTTTCCATAATGTTGTTAATACAAGTACCAGCAAATTAATAGTGTAGTCAGGAGCTACCCTGTCCACTATTAGTTAAGTCAAAACTATAAAGGTTTCGTGGTCTCATTAGCGGACATCATGAGTCCTCATCAGATCATATGGATGGAGAGGCATGACTTAAGCTCCACTATTAGGATATTTCCTAAGACCCATTTTTGCATTACACGGCTCACATACATGGATAACTGTTGTATGAATAAGGGATAGCAAAATTGATTCGAGTTTACTGTACTGTACCTGTCATACTATAATCAAGAATTTATTCTCTTGCAGCTGAAATGGTTGAAGATGGTGGAAACTGGTTCGAAATGGCGGGGGGTAAAACCGATGAATATCTTGAATTCTTGTTTTAAGATATATATTATCGTTTAGAAATAACAATGTATGTAATCCTACATATGTCCAAAGAAATGGAAAGAAATTACTCAGTTTTTTAAGCATACAATAAGTGTGTACAGCGTTCTTATCAGGACCATTTGGTCAATGCAAATACATTGCTGCAGGCAGCATTCCCTCAACAACCATTGGCTGCAACTAGGTTATGGGCCCAGTATCATGAACATTCTCAATGTTTATCTCAACTCAGAAGATAAGATCTGAGTTTCCACTCAGCTGAACATTGAGAATGTCGGTCTGAGCTCACGAACAATCTAAAATCTCAGCTATAATAATATGTGCAAATTTTACCTCAACATCAAGGTTGAGTCAGACGCAAAACTCAAAAAACTTCTGTGATCACCAAATTGAGAATGATGATCAAACTCATCTCAAACATTGAGAAACAACTCAAAGTTGAGTCCGTTTACTGACTTAAGTATGTTCATGATATTAGGCCCTGATTTGCTTCCCCAATTCTGCACACCTAAGACCACTTCACACCCCTTATGGATGTTATTTCACCTTTCAAACTTAAATGGTAAAGATTCCTAGTAGACATAGTACTGACACTCTTCAAACTAATTAAAGTCATACTAATTTAGCATATTTATGAAATGAACTGAAAAATATCCATTAATGTGGAGAAAGTATAGACAGTCTGATATGTATTTTAAGACAATGCAGTCATGAGAAAGTGTTATTTTAACATCTTAGTTATTAGGTATCCAAATGAATTCTGCGCTAAAATGCCAAATTCTTAAAACCAAGGGGTAAAAAGCTTTGCCTAAAGATACCATGTTACACTCATGAAGTTCATACCGGGTAATTAATATATCATTAATATGCTAAATGTAACTCACTTACATGGTTCAAAATTCATCCTCATTGTTCCATGTCTGTCTTGATGATGCTCAGATATAGATGCCTGTACCTTTGAAATGCCATCTGTACCTTTGGAATGCTATCTGTAGCTTTGATATGCCATATGTAGCTTTGATATGTCATATGTAGCTTTGATATGCCATCTGTAGCTTTGATATGCCATCTGTAGCTT
This sequence comes from Dreissena rostriformis, assembly GCA_007657795.1. Taxonomy (NCBI): domain Eukaryota; kingdom Metazoa; phylum Mollusca; class Bivalvia; order Myida; family Dreissenidae; genus Dreissena; species Dreissena rostriformis. The sequence goes on from VMBQ01004747.1 coordinate 14,877, forward strand.
CGATATGTCATTTGCAGCTTTGATATGCCATCTGTAGCTTTGATATGTCATCTGCAGCTTTGATATGTCATCTGAAGCTTTGATATGCCATCTGTAGCTTTGATATGCCATCTGTAGCTTCGATATGCCATCTGGCTGGTTCAGATGCTCAATGTTAAATGAATATATGCTTTTACAACAAATGGCTCTTAACATGCATGGCTGGTTTATTTAGTGAAAGTTTTGTATATTGGGACTAAGACTAATGCATTATCAATCACTTGTCATATATAACTATTTTTTCAACACAGTTGTGCTCGACATAATTTAAATTTAGTTTAATAATGGGCCAGATAAGCACAATGTACATTTGTTCCAGCAATAAAACGCAAGCAAATCAAACGTTTGTATAGATTTCATTTTGCATGTGATCTGTATTCAAAACTGTTAAATGTCAAATCCTACTTTTGCTTGCAGTGTTTGGTTCTTGCTTTTCGGTATGCATATGCCTAACCAATATTTCTTTGTAAATCTTCATAGTTTTACTAGCCCCTACCCTAATGTCCCTGGTAAATCTATGTTCATGCTTGTGTGTACTTGTACCTGAGACATCCAATGCATGGACATCAACAAATTAATCATGCTGTTGCTGTGCGGAACCTGTTGTGCATGTTTTTAGTTTAAACCTATTCCTTTTTGTTTAAACGTATTCCTTTTAGTTTAAACATATTTATTTTTGCTCGATTTCATCAAATGCCTAGGGTTTATTTTAATGGTCTTGAGGCCTTTTCCTGAGTAGAATCAGTACTAGAAGTCTTTGGAGGAGATCTAAAGAACACTCACACAGTGGGGATTGAACTCGTGACCTCCTGGTCGCTAGGCAGACACCATATCTTCTATGCTATGGACAATATGTTTGCATGTATTATGCTCCAGAGGCATGCTAGTGATTGTCTTGTCCTTCAGGATTTTAAGATTATACCAATTTGTTTAGCCGCCTTGTAATAGTTTTGTGTTTAGTTAGTTTAATAAGTACTTACTACTTATTTGAAACCCTCTCAAGTCCGTTTCCTGGGACTAGAACCAGTACTTGGTGTCTATGGGGGAGATCTAAAGAACGCTACCCACAGTGGGGATTAAACTTATGACCTCCTAGTTGCTAGGCGGACACTGTATCCACTACACCACCGAGTTTTGTGTACTACATGTATCACCATTACTTAATGCAACTTGTATGGCAAGCAGCATGAAACTGATGTATGACCATCGTTTTCTGACAAATGAAATGTATCTGACTCTATAACATGGTGTTAATCATTTTGATATAGATATGGGTTATATATAACTGTGCTATTTATGGTGCTATTAATGGTGTTTTTATTGTTGTCTTACATGAGGGCCAATGGCCAGTTGACTGGTGTGGCGTACACAAGGAAACATGTCATGCACAAGAACCATAACCCTACACTTTATGAAATAAGAGTTACTGCCCTTTGTTGTTTTTTGTATGATTCAACTTTTCAGGGCTTTATAACACATAGGATAGTATATTTCAACATGAAACTTCATGGGTTTATGGATATCAATTAGAAGAAATGCCATGTTTGTTTTTGTACATCAACTTTAAAAGATACTTTACATGATTTCAACATGGAACTTCATGGGTGTATATATATCATTCAATGAGGAGAATTGCAATGCATAAATACAATAACCCTTAACTTTGTTATTTTACAGTTATTGCCCTGTTCATCCTTCCGCATGTCCGTCTGTCAAAAGAGAAAATCAGGCTTAAATTGCCCTTTGTTTTTTTGTTTCATACATGCCATTGATTAAATACCATCAATAAACAAAAATTATTTTGCAGATGATATCAGATCAATGAATTTGCTTGTTCTACCAGCTAGCCATTTTGTCTCAGTTTACTTAGTGTTGCAAGCATAACAATTTTGGACGATTTTATTGCACGCATACACATTTTGAAAAGTCATGTACTTTTCTTCAGAGAGCTTTAAATTTATAATTTAAATAATGAAATGTATTTTAAATAAACAAGGATTTACAGATTTGTTTTGTAACAACTCAAGATGCCTTAAAAAATATGTAAGATGCTTTTAGGATTTAAATGTGTTTGAAAGAGATTTTAGAAGCTTTAAAAAATATTTGAGTTGTGCTCTGAGAAAAAGGGGTTTAATGCATCTGCAGAATGTCTCGTCCCAGATTAGCCTGTGCAGTCCGAAGAGACTTTCTTTAAACAAAAACTACAAAACAAGCGTAAAGTGTCTTCCCTGATTAGCCTGTGGGGACTGCACAGGCTTATCTGGGACGACACTTCATACACATGCATTAAACCCCCATTTCTCAGAGCGCGTCTCATTAAAATTGTTTAGGAAGGTAGACCCAGCATTATTCTTGGTTTTAAGTTGCCCCTAATTCATTACACAAACTGCTTTCGCCTCCTATCTAGGTATGGCCCCTGACATGGCAGCCATGTCCAAACCCGACTCCATAGAAGATAAAAAGACTGAGCCTGAGACAGAACCTGAGCCTAGGAAGAACTTCCAGGAAACATGGCTGTGGAACATGGTCCAGACAAAGTAAGTATGTCAATTTGTGGAACCAAGGCCTGTAGTCACTTTTTTAAGTGTACTTACTTAAAGTGAAGTTTTTTAAGTGCAATTACTTTAAGTCAACTTTAAAGTGTACTTACTTAAAGTGAACTTCTAAGTGTATAATTACTTGAATTGAACTTGTAAGTGTACTTACTTAAAGTGAAAGTTGGAGATTCATTTTCTATACTGAATAACCTACATTTATATGAGACGTTTTTCACGGACAAGATCTTCACCACATCGCTTCCTTTAATTAATATCAAAGGGCAAAATAGGACACTTATGATCAAGATTCTTCATTTGTGTTTAAACCTTTTGTGGGATATTAACCCATTTTGCCTAGCGTCTAGAAAAAGGGCCTTGGCAAACAGCGTAGACCCAGATGAGACGCCGCATGATGTGGCGTCTCATCAGGGTCTGCGCTGTTTGCTTAAAGAAATTTCAGTATGAAATATTCTAAATATAGAAATAAATATTTTAGACATCCCTTATTTTGGAAATAAATTGATCCAATTTAGAAGAATGGGAGAGTCCACTAGGCATAAATGGGTTAATCGATGTCAGTGATAACGTTATAACTCTAATTTTTTCAACTCTTAAAAATGATATAAAATAAAATGGGGGGAACATTTCAATACTAAAAAATATTCAGAAAATACAGTGTCAGATTGACAATAAACCTCATGCATTGAATGTTACTATGATTCTGTGCATATACGTCACCAATGAATAATAGCAGGTGCTTGTATATACCGCATCTTTAAGTATTAATTACTTAATGATATGTTTACAATGAATTAAACATAATTTCATCGCTTGACAAAATGTAATGGTCGAGTGACTGCTCACATTCATTTGCCATATTTTAGGACTGTTGAAAGGTTGTAAACATGTGTCTGATGTGTTAACGGATAAACGCAAATAGGTTGATTCTGGTAAAAAATGTCTGAAAATTTATAGAGTCATTAATACTTAGGGAAAATCTGGGTGTATGAAAATTCGGAGTCACAAAAAATGATTAGTCTGGCTTACAAAGAGTGGATCCAAAAAACTAACAGTATCTGAAAACTTCGAGCAATTACCGAAAAACTAAGAGCAATTACGGAAGCTGTTCACCTTTTAAAAATTGTTTTTGTTTTCAGCGGCGATGGGGCTGCCATGCTCACGGCCAATGCTCCGGACACAATCACCAGCTGGCTCGTGAATGCCTATGCCTTCAATTCCCAAGTTGGCCTGGGAGTGGCACCTACTGTTGAGGTACGCTCTTGTTATTCGTGACTGTTCACAAATTGAGTCTTTTTCTGAGAACACTGGGCTCAATTCATGTGCATAAAGTCTCATCCAAAATTAGCCTGTGAAGTCCGCACTGGGTAATCAGGAATGAAACTTTTATGGTATTTTACATTTAAAGGAAGTGTCTTTTAAGCAAAAATATTGTTAAGCCCAAAGTGTTGTCCCTTATTAGACTGTGCAAACTGCACAGACTATTCTGGGACGACACTTATCCCATATAGCGCTGGAACCGAATTTTGAAGGCCTTTGCAAACAGTTTGGATCCAGATGAAACGCCACAGAACGTGGCGTCTCATCAGGATCCAAACTGTTTACTATTGTGATAGTATTCTTTGAAAAAAAATAGATGAAAATGCTAATTTTAGAAATTCAGCAGACAACAATTTAGCAGATGACACATTTCCCAGCATGCCAAGGGTTAACTCACATGCATTGTGCCCAGTTTACCCAGAATGAGGCTCAATTGATAAATCGCCAGTCGGCCATGTTTTGTCATAGAGGTTACAATATACTAAATAATTGAGTCATGAAGGGCTATACTCTCTAAAAAAACATCATATTTTACTCGAAGTCATGTTTTACTCTTTAGACTGTTGTTCTGGTTTAATCTTTTGGTGATATTGATAGGGTAAGCATAGGTGTTCACTACTTAATCCCTGAAATATGATAAAATTAGAGATTTAAGTAAAAAATTGCACTGAAAAAGGTAACAATCCACTAGAAAACGGCCGAAAAAAGAAGGTGCAAAAACAGTCGATTTTGATTTGTGTCAAACTCTTTTTTGGTTTGAACATGACATATCTTTTTTATTGCTTAAATCGATTCAGCTTAGAATGCCCTTTAAGAAATGGTATGGTTATGGGGGTCTCTATGTGCAAAATGTTGCATTTATTTTTGCTTACAGTTGTCGCTTTTACATTGAATTATATAGGAAAAACATTGAGTATATTGTGACCTAAACGCAAATCAGGCCGCGTCACAAAGGAGCAGTATTTACATAAAATTACCATTTTTTTGTGCCGGGTATTATGCGTTTTGTACTTTTCACGAAATAAGTGCGTTTTGTTTCACGAATTAAACGAGCATATCGAATTTTGAAGAAAAAAACTGCTTTTTCAGTATAGTTTGATAAGCTAATCACTTAGTACACTTTCCGCAAAAACTATATTTTGGTTAAGAAGAGGCTTCCTTTAAACGAAACATTCCATAAAAGCTGAAACTTAAAGTATCGTCCTTGTGCAGATGTCATGAGTTCATTCTATTACTAAGGTTGGGTTTGAAGTGTCTTCTTGTCGCCACATATTGGTTCTTCCAGTAAATGTCAAATTAACGCTATCACTTTCAACACAATTTAACTTAACTTAATATGTGTCACGCTCTGGGAAAACTGGGCTTAATGCATGTGCGTAAAGTGTTGTTCCCAGATAAGTCTGTGCAGGCTACACATGCTTATCAGGGACAACACTTTCTGCCTAATGGAATTTTTCGTTTAAAGGAAGGCTCTTCTTACCAAAAATCCAGTTTAGGGGGAAAGTGTTGACCCTGATTAGCATTTAGTGCATTAAGCCCGGTTTTTCCACAGTGTAGCTCATATGTTTAAATTAAAACTTTATTTTATTTATACAAAAATAAAAATGTGTTTGCAGGTGCAAGTGTTCCAGGAGTTCTTCATGTCTATGAACCTGCCGTACTCGATCGTGCGCGGCGAGATCTTCACACTCCAGATCCTCATCTTCAACTACAAAGACAATGACCTTGACGTAAGAACCTGGCTGCAATTTCTCAAATGTGTCGTGTTCTGAGAAAACTGGGCATAATGCTTGTGCGAACATTGTCATCCCAGATTAGCCTGTGCAGTCCGCACAGGCTAATCAGAGAAGACAATTTCCGCTTTTATGGAATTTTTCGTTTAAATGATGTCTCTTCTTAGCGAAAATCCAGTTTAGGTGGAAAGTGTTGTCCCGGATTAGCCTGTGCAGACTGCACAGGCTTATCTGGGACGACACTTTACGCAAAAGCATTATGCCCAGTTTTCTCAGAACACGACACAAATGTCTTAACCCTTTACCACTCAGATATGCGTTTCGACACTTTCGAAGTCTCGTAGCAAAATCCAATTCAATCTATGATCTCTCTTACTAGATTCAATTTTTAAAGGCTTTATTTCCAACCATAAAATACTGATTAGCAGCAAACAGCATAAAACCTTAACAGACTGCGAGTTACTTGCAGGCTCTTCTGGTTTTATGCTGGTTGCATATAGCCATTTTTTCACTTTGCTTCTGAGTGGGAAAGTAAAAAAAATTAAAAATTCTTAGCTCATAATTATGATATTGCAACAAAGTGTGTATTAATAATGTAAAGAAATTTACAAATTTAATTTTAAAAAATTCAAATATTTTAGAACATGAAATTAATATTTTGTGTTGTAACATTTCTTTTAAAATTAGAAATTTTAATCATAAAATATAGGTCCACTTTTGTCAGATTTTCTCAACAACAGCAATTTTTAATTGGGCCGGCAAGCTCAGTTTGAAGAGCGCTTTACCAAAATCCACGGATGGAGTGTTCTATCCCTGGCCCAGCCACATAACTTGTGTGGTGATTAAAATTCTTTCTACGACCATACTTACCCCACCTCTGATTCAAGTTGGTTATTTGTCAGTTACTGGGATTAGTGTGTGCAGTGCACTTAGAACCAGTAAATCAGCTAACCAAGTGAAAATGTTATATGGTTAACTGATTAATATGAAGAAATTGTACTTTGCTTCTTTTGTTTTATCAATGCCCAATTTTTATTTTGATAAAATTGCTAATCCCATTTATAATTCTTTACTCTCTTTGTTTTCTTTTTTTTGCACAAATTTTATTTTCACCATATAGTAATACATACATTACAGGTCATGAACACTTACTTGAAGGGTTCCTATAAACTTAGTTGTAATCAAAAAATCATATAAAATATGCATGTTTCAAATTCCTTTCCTTATACAAAAACTTTGACTTTTTTACTTGCAGGTTTCTGTGACTTTGAACAACGCAAACCCGGACTACTCGATTCTTAGCCCTGCTCAGAAGATAGTGCTGGTAAGGGGACATTGTTACATGTAGTTATTTGATTATGAGAGTTTTAGATTTTCAATGAATTGAATGATTTATAGACAAATCCTGTTAAGCTTTTAATCTCAGTTTTATTTGTGACACCATTCATATTTAAAACTTATTGTCATGTTAAGGAACATGAACACAGCTTTCAATGTTTCATTTATACCTTCAAACTTTTAACGGGTCTAGCTAGCTCAGTTGGTAGAGCCCTTGACTACAAATCTGAGGATCACATGCTGGATTCCCGGCCCAGCCACTAACTTGTGTGGGCATTGGTCATAAAATCCTTTCTACGCCCAATTTCCACCTACCTCTGCATCAAGTAGGGCAGTTGTCAGTTAATGGCATATATGTGGCGTGTTCTGAGAAAACTGGGCAAAATGCTTGTGCGTAAATTGTCATCCCAGATTAGCCTGTGCAGTCCGCACAGGCTAATCAGGGACGACAATTTCCGCTTTTATGGAATTTTTGGTTTAAATGATGTCTCTTCTTAGCGAAAATCTAGTTTAGGCGGAAAGTGTTGTCCCGGATTAGCCTGTGCGGACTGCACAGGCTAATCTGGGATGACACTTTACGCACAAGCATTTTGCCCAGTTTCCTCAGAACATGACACATATATGTACACTTTATGCTGGCAAACTAGCTAACATTGCAAAAGTGACAGCCATGATATTACTGAAACACTGTGGAAAACTGCACAAGATGCAACTAAACAAACAAACAAAATTCTCATTTAAGCCTCTTGTTTGTGATAAATCAATTATTGTAAGTTTTTTAGCTCGGATCTGGGCCGGTATTCACCAACCCATTTTTAGACTTAAGAATAAAGAATAGGCTTAGAAGTAAGAAAAATATGTCCAGCATTTGATTATATACAGGCTACCACTAGTGAATATGTCCTTAACATAATGTTCTACATGAAGAATAATTTAGATTCAGGTAGTTAATGCCAAGTTTTACTCACTCAAAATTAGAGCAATTCTTGAATATTCCATTTTAAAGTTTATTCTTTATTCTTAGACTTAAGTCTAAGAATTGTTTGGTGAATACATGTCCTTAGCTTTACATTTCTGTGACCAAATACAATAGCTTCTCACTTGACCCTTGACTATAATGTTTTACCAGATTCCCAGGCAAGCATCACGTGTGGTAGAATTCAATGTCACAGTGAAATCAAAGGTCGGAACCGTTCTGTTGCTCGCGACAGCCAAAGACCAGTCAAATGCAGGTGTCAGCGACAGCGTTGAGCGAGAACTGCTTGTTAAGGTAAAATAAAATACCACATAGTCATTGAAGATTTCCCTCCTGTTGATGCAATAGGCGTTTTGCTTTGTTAAAATCTGGATTTTACCAGTNCTGCTTGTTAAGGTAAACCCTGGTCGCAATCATAAAATACCACAGTCATTGAAAGATTTCCCTCCTGTTGATGCAATAGGCATTTTGCTTTGTTAAAATCTCGATTTTACCAGTTCTGGTCTCAATTCAAATTATCTATAGCACTTGTTTTATTTTATTTATAAGGTATGTGTTGTTTACTCCACCAAAAATATATAGTTTGACAAAAACACAATGTCCTGATTTAAAAGTATAGTAATTTAAATATCCAACTCAGTTTTTCTCAAATTTCTTCCTTACCTTATAAGTAATATAAATGATGTGTATAGGTTTTTAGTGTGATGAGATGTTTTTTGTAAAGGGAGACAATTATTTAATTTTTTATCAGTACTTTTGCAAATGAAAATATTTGCATTGTCTCCCTTTAGTGATGATATAAGCATTATCACAGAAGAAAAAAACAAAAAACTTTTTGTTTTCATGCTGTTCAGTGATTTTTCAAGACAGATACATGAACAGTGACTAACATAATGATTTTTTCACTGAGTTTTTCTGCATTTTATAATATTATGTGCAAAAAAATGTTTTCATTTACAAAAACCAACTTTTGCAGCCTGAAGGTCGTGCAATAGAAGAGCGCTCAACTAATCTGAAGATAAAAATAGGAAAGTCATCGGAGCAGTTTTTCAACCTGTCCAAACTCTTTTACCCTGAAGAGATGGCAAGCTTTGTGCCTGGCTCCCTCCGCATGTACCTGAAAGTTACAGGTGAGCATTTTGAAGAAACAAGGCAGAATTTCAAAATTATTATTTTTAAATACTATTTTTGCACAAACTATTATTTATTTTTATATCTCACATATGATTCTTATTCAAAACAATAATATTATTATAGGAGTCTCTAGGATATTAAATATGCTCAAAATTTTGCAATGTGAAAAAAAGCTTTAGCAAATCCTTAGGAAATAAGAGCCTCTGAGAAGCTTTGCATTTACACTGGTTCTAGAAGCTGTACTGTGTGACTTACATAAATAACAAAAATTGGTTTGCATTTGGCCAATTTGAACATCCAATGGCATACATTTTATTCATTTTATATTTATGACTTTTTGAGAAAAGGCTGATGTCCCTACCAAATTTCATAATAAAAAAAACACTAGATATACCAAAAAAAAATAACTCGCATGTTTTTTCAGAATACTTTAAAACTAAAAAATGAAAAGTTTAAAATACTTTTAAATGTATAGACGATATAAATGAAAACAGAATTTGGAGGAAAATATAATTTATTGAATCATGGCAAATAGACATGCATTTCAGATGGTACGGAGTAGTATATATATCTACAGTCTAATCTGCCAATAAAGACCACTCAAGGGATGTTGTCGTTGTGATCTTTGTTCACAGGTGGGGTTTATTCGCAGGGTCGATTGAAACTTTACAAAATATGCTAGTAGGATTTAAACAGGTATCTTATTTATGTATGTGCTATATTGTTTAAATGTTTGAATACTAATGAATGTATAATGTAATGAAGGATTGAAAACACAGTTTTGGAATATGTATATATCCCTGATACAAAAATTCTTAATTTTTTCCAACAAATTTGTTTCAATTTTTACTTGAACTATTTCCGTTACCAATAGGGGACATGATGGGTCCAGTGATTGAGAATCTTGAAGGGAACATTCGCATGCCGGTCGGTTGTGGTGAGCAGAACATTCAGACCCTCACCCCCGGGTTGTTTGCCGGAAAGTACCTGAAGGCTATAAATAGACTTGACTCTGACGCGGAGAAGAAAATAGAGAAAGTCTGTGGCTATGGTAGGGCGTGATGTCATCATTTTGATTTTTAAATATTATGATATTCTGTAATTATTTTTCTCAGAAATGCATAGTGTTCATTTTATACTTATGGAAAGAATACGCATATGAGCTATTAAGATTACAAATGCAGTTTTACTGTAGATGTAATGAGCACTTATAGCTTGTATTGAAATTTTGAGAGGATTTATTGGTAGACTGTTAGAAAATTTTAATAAGTTAACATCGTTCCTTGAGGTTTATTCTGATTTGATATGTTTACTATTATATTAACTTTTAACATTTCTTTCAGTTGAATTTATAGAAGTAACATTCAAATTAACTTATTTTCTAATGAATTTAGACAAAAAATGTGATGAAAATCGTTCTATCGCTGTGTCTTTCAGGCTATCGAATAGAGTTAATTAACAAGCATATTTTCTTAGGAATTTAGAAACAAAATTGATGTGTCGAAAATTGTTTTATTACTGTGTCTTTCAGGCTATCGAAAAGAGTTAATTTACAAGCATGGTGATGGGTCATTCAGTGCCTTTGGGGAGGGCCCTGGTCTGTGTGTCACATGTTTCAATGACGCGGGACTGCAGGAACAGCCTCCAAAGAAGTATGGGAGCACCTGGTATGTTATCACAAACTGAGTCCACGGATCATAAAGCTAGGCATCTTATATTAAGAATAATTATCTTTATGCTTTACTCTTTCCTGCTCAGAAGGAAAGTGTAAACGTCTATATGTAATCAGCTTAAAACCAGAACATCCTGCGAATTACTCGCAGTGTGTTCAGGTTTTGTGCTGTTTGCGGCTGTTTAGTATCTAAGGATTTGAAATGAAGCCTTTAAAACTTAAATCAAGTGAAAAAGTCTTTAATGGATTTTTTAAGACACTTCAAAGTGGGTATCTGAGTGATAAAGGCTTTACATTTTATCTGGAACTATCCAAAACTGTATAATGATGTTATCAACTAGTTGAATTCATATTTGCCTTATTACTGGACTGAAGACAGCGCAAGCACTTAATTGACTGTCCGTGTTATGGCATATAATGAAAAGGGAGAAAATTGTGCTTCTAGTCTAAGGGCCTACCGGTATATTCACCAACCAATTTCCAGACTTAAGGCTGACAATAAATAATATTCTTAAAACTGTAATGTTGTTTTTTGTAATTCTTTATTGTTCCAACTGGACGTTTGACACCTCAAGTTACATTATTCTTCATATAGAAATGTGTGTTTATGACATATATGCAATCTGTCTGCATCTATTCAAAATCTAAAGTAATATTTCTTGGGTCTAAGTCAATTCTTTTAACTAAAGACTAAGAATGGGTCAATGAATATGGGCCCTTGACTCGAACCTGGTACCTCTCCTTATCAGGAACAGAACAGAACAGAACAGAAATTGTATTACGTCTTGTACATGTGTACATAGTACATCGTCAGTCTTAACCATGTAGTGATAAACATATCAAAAGGTCATGTGAAAAGCTTGTGATTATACAGTAATAAGAATTATACATACTATCTAACATAAAACATGACCGTGGTGTGTAAACAAAAAAATCACATTTGTTCAAAGTATTTTTGTGACAGCTATTAAGCTGTTAATATTTTGGAAAATAAACTCTAATAATCAAAAATGATTATCTTATGTATCCATGTGAATTATTATGCTATCAGGGCAAGTGCTCTCAAGAATGAGTTGACATTGCCAGCACACAACCTCTCCCCTGTCGTCACCAAGCATGAACATCTGTTTGACATATAATTCTATGATTCAAAACATCTTAATTTTTGTCGTAATTTGTGTTGTCGTAGGTATTTTAAAAGCCTTGTAACATTTTTGAGATTTGTGTTTATCATCATTGTTAGTTTTTAATTTGTGTTACCAAATATATCTTTTATGACAGAAATCAATTCATTCAACAGGTTAACAGCCTATGTGTTGAAGATGTTCTCCATTCTGAACAATGAGAAATTCACATACGTTTCCCCTGACATACTTTACGAAATGTTCAACTACATGAATACGGTCCACAGACCCGCCTGTGAAGATCAGTTCTTTGTGGAACAGGGCGACTTGATACACAAGGAGATGATGGTATGTATGGTCATTTTGTTTTCACAAAAAATTCAATGCATGCTTAATTTCATCAGTTCTAATGAAAGAAACAAATGTTTATTTTATTGAAAACTAATTTATTTGTTAGAAATACATTTGATTTGTGTATCTCATGGAGCTGCACATTTTGAGTGGTGAAAGGTCAAGGTCATCCTTCAAGGTCAAAGGTCAAATATATGGGTCAAAATTGCTCAAAAGGGGACATAGTGTTTGACAAACACATCACTTGTTTTTCAAAAACGCTTGATGCAAATCAACTTAATGGAGCCAATTGTAAAACAGATTTTTACGGACTCGATTTACTCGAGATGTATCTCTTGCTATCAATTGTATGATTAATTATTAACAAATCATCATTATTTGACAAATGTCATTGCTGTCTTTTGTGTTTTGGTTGCAAAGATTCCAGTAGCAACCATTTCTGTTTAATTGTTGAGGTATTTGTTGACTTGGACTTTAAAGGGACTTGTTCACATATTGTCAAACTGACAGCTTTCTAACATCTCAGATTCAAAAAATAAAAGAAAACTTTATAGATCAGTGAGTGAAATAACAGTAATGACGTACTCAAACTGAAAATACAGTTATGTGTATGAACAATCATCGTTTGAAATTGAAAAAAAAAATATGCAAAAGGAGACGATCGTATGTGTGTGTGGAACAGGGCGCCCTTTGTTCATGTTCACGTTCACTCTATAATACCATTACAATTAAAGATTTTAAAGCTCCATTAACACTCAAAATCAATATTTCGTTAAATAATTAGTAAAATACAGTTAACCCATAAAAAATCAGTGTCTCTTATCGCAATTTTTTAATGGGTTAACTTTATTTTAGAAAATATTTTAGGAAATATTCTTTGAGTATTAATGGGGCTTTAAAATGAAACTTCATAGATCTGCATTTAAAAGTACATTCTGGGGAACTGCATAGTGCAGGAACATCAACTCTCTCTTCACTGTGAAGAAGTGTGGAGTTCAATAACCATAACTCTTGTTTAATAAATGTATTTATCAAGTTATTGCCCTTTGTTTAATTTTCTTATGCAAACTATTAGTATGAAATTTACTGTTCAAACCAACATTCACATATCAATAGAGGACATCGACATTTCTGTTTTTCAATAAATGAATAAAATATTTCTGTTTTCTCCAATGTGGAAGGTCAAGATCATCCTTTTGTTAAAATGTTACTTTGGGAACATTTTCAACTTGCAGTGACTGCAATTGTTTGAATACTTCACTGCAGATATGATATATAAGATTTAATGATGTAACATATGGTTATCTAGCTTAATATTATAACATGTTTTAACAGCTTGTATAATCATTTGCTATCTTATTTATCACTTTAGGGTGGCAGTGATTCTCGCATTGGATTCACAGCATTCTGCATTGCGACCATTCTTGACTACAAGTCCACTCTTGATCCTACTGATACAGAAAGAATGGTAATGTCAAATGTATGCGAGCCTTGTTCTGGGACATCTGAGCTTAATGCATGTGTGTAAAGTGTTGTCCCAGATTAGCCTGTGTCTGCACAGGCTAATCAAGGTCGACACTTTCCGCCTTAAATGGATTTTCGTTTAGAAGGGACCTCATTTAAAAGAAATTTCCATAAAAGCGTAAATTGAAGTCCCTGATTAGCACGTGGATGACACAACGCACATGCACCAAGCCGAGTTTTCCCAGAACGAGGATTATATAAGCAAGTCACTAAATGATAACAATAGTCTATGTCACATGATAAACTGTTATTTAACCCTGGTTATGAAGTAGAGATTCACGTGGATGAATGCCTATCTGTCTGTAGATACAAATTACTCCTACGCTTTTCAACGTACATCATTCAAACTTGCATGGATTGTTCCGCATGATATGAAGTTGTGCATATGTATTTTGTTTATTCACTCATTACAAATTGTTATAGTTATGGCCCTTTTTTAACCTAGAAATTCTATCACATTATTATTACAACTAACAGTTACAACTACATTTTACAACTTATGATGTCAGTGGTATTGGTTATGACTGTGACAAGCTCTAAGTGATAGTAACAAAAGTGGAGTCACAGTTAAAATCGTAACAACAAAAGAGTATGCATTAGGGTAATTATGTAATGCGTAATTGGTACATTGAATGGAACATAATTGTGTTGTTCTTTTTAAAAAAATGATTATAATAAAAGCGTGAAGTTTTACATATAAATTGTCATTAAAAAATAATTAGAGAATTAATTGAACATGATATTTGTAAGTAAAAGGCCTTACTGGTAATAACACTGGTAAGCTGTATATAACAAAGTGTGTCCCAGTTATCATTTGCAGTAACCAAAAATGAAGTAGCAATCGTACAAACCTACCAACACTATTTATCCTTCAAAATTATTTATTCATTCAGGCAAAATAAGTCCCCATTATCATGTTCAGTAAATAAATATTTTTCTAACAATATAACTTAACCATCATTCTTTATCTTCAAAATTGTTTATTTATTATCAGTCTGAAGTTGAAAAACTTCTAAATGCTGCTATGACCTGGATGAAGAACAAGATCGCCATTCTTAAGTCGAGCAGAAATGCCTACCAGGCCACTGTGGTGGCTTACACACTTGCCAAGTCCAGCTCAAGTCCCAGTGACGCCAACTATAAGGCTGCTAGGGACCTCCTGGATGCCATCGACTCTTGGGAAGGTACCCCAGAACGTGAAGGTGTGTTAAAGTTTAGTATTTCTGTTTTGCTTACTAACCCTTTGTTGATGTATTAAGAATAACCTGTTTTATGTAAAAAAATAATCAAATAATATCTATTCCAGACACGACCAGCGAATGCATTGCAGACAAAACGGTTGTCGATGTTTCCCAAATGAAGATGTGTACAAAGGCGGACCCGGAGTCCTGGGACTGCGCCAAGTGCTGTCGCATGCCGTGTTCAAAGACCAAGGTCTGCCAGGGAAATGGATGGAGTCATGGAACATGTGAGTTATAGGAGATACATCATGGGGAATCGAATGGAGTCGTGGAACATGTGAGTAATAGGAAGTACATCACGGGGAATGGAATGGAGTAATAGAACATGTGAGTAATAGGACATACATCACAGGGAATGGAATGGAGTCATGGAACATGTGAGTAATAGGAAATACATCATGGGGAATGGAATCATCCGAATGGAGTCATGGAACATGTGAGTTATAGGAAGTACATCACGGGGAATGGAATGGAGTCATAGAACATGTGAGTAATTGGAGATACATCACGGGGAATGGAAAGGAGTCATAGAACATGTGAGTTATAGGAGATACATCACGGGGAATGGGATGGAGTCATGAAACATATGAGTAATAGGAGATACATCACTGGGAATGGAATGGAGTCATGGAACATGTGAGTAATAGGAGATACATTACGGGGAATGGAATGGAATCATAGAACATGTGAGTTATAGGAGATACATCACGGGGAATGGGATTGAGTCATGGAACATGTGAGTAATAGGAGATACATCACGGGGAATGGAATGGAGTCATAGAACATGTGAGTAATAGGAGATACATCACAGGGCTTATAACCATACTTTCTAGAATAAAGTCTGACAAACACTGCTGATAGTAAACGCATGTTTTTGCAAGACAACTCTATCAGTCAATTATGTCCTATATTTCTGAATTTAAATCAAATCTCTTTATTCAGTCCTTCACAAGGCATGCTAATTATACAATTTTTGGCTAGTGAGTCAATTGAAAATAACCTTTGGCCAGAATTGAAAAGGTACATTAATCACATTTAAATAACCATTTGAATAATATCAATTTTAAGTATTGACCAATCAAAATTCTTGTTACATGCACATGTGGGCTTTGATTCCGATTGGTATAAACTGTCTAATTAAGACTATAATTGACCTAAAGTAGTCATGGGGTCCAATTGTCAACCACATATATGTAATTTGTTCTTTTAACCCTTTCCCACTCAGAAGCAAAGTAAAAATTGCTATATGCAACCAGCATAAAACCAGAACAGCCTGCGAGTAACTCGCAGCCTGTTCAGGTTTTATGTTGTTTTCTTAGGGTTGTAAATAAAGCCTTAAAAACTTCAATCTTCTAGGAAAGGTCTTAAATTTTATTTGAATTTCTAAGGGACTAAAACTGCATTAAAATGCGTTTATGAGCTGTAAAAGGTTTAATACAACCCTCTTTCTCTTAGCTGGTCCCTCAACGACTGAGACGTCAGGGTACCGTCTGCTTGCTGACTTGGCCCTTATGAGGGTCACACCTGCAGGAAGTGATTACAACATGCTGAAGGCTGACGCGGAGAAAAGACAAAATGAGCTGCTCTCTGAAATGTCCTTCGATGGCTTCTGGCACTCAACCATGGTCAGTATTGAAAAGGATTATTGGTCATTTAAGCCTCATTCTGGTAAAACTGGGCTTAATGCAATTATGTAAAGCGTGGTCCCAGATTAGCCTGTACAGTTTGCACAGGATAATCAGGCACTACACTTTCCATTGTTGTTGTATTTTTCGTTTAAATGAAGTCTATTCTAAACAAAAATCCACTTAAGCGGACTGCACAGGCTTATCTTGGACAACACTTTACGCACAAGTATTATGCCCAGTGTTTGCAGAACAAGGCTTATTAAAAAAAAAGAGGCATTGATTATTAATGAAAAGGGTCTATTGATCAATATTGTAAAGGCGTCCAACAGGTAGTTTCCAGTCAATAACTTAAATTAGCATTGACCAAGCTTGATGAAACTTTGGATTTAGCAAGTTTGCATAGAAATATCGATTGGGATTTTATTTGGGGCTAGCTGGTCAAGGTCAAGGTTATTGTTACTAAAAATAGAAAGTGGTTTCCGCTCAATAACTTGAGTTTCGTCTGAAATGCTAGCTAGGTGGGTCAAAGTCAAGGTAACTTTACTGAAAATAGAAAAACTGTTTCTGTGCAATAACTTGAGTTTGGATAGAGGTACTTCACCTTAATATTTTGTAAGGATAGTGTACATGCAGACCTAACTTGGGATTACACTTGTGGCCACTCGGGTCAAGGTAACTGTTATTAAAAATAACTTCCCCTCAATTACTTGAGATTGGATGGTAGCGTTTATGAAGATTTCATTTGGAATTGCATTTGGTGCCAGTTATATTAGAGGGACTTGTACACAGTTTAGCAAAACGAAACTTTTCATAAAAATTGTCATGAATTCAAGCAACAATGTATGCATTATTTTTAAACAAGAAAAGCAAGACACAAGACAAAATACAATGTTGAAAATATTGTTTTGTTTATGGAAAAGCATATTTACAAATTGATAAAATAGTTAAGCCTTTGTAACCCTTTTCATTTATAATTTGGAAAATACCTGTGTAACAAATATACTGTTTATAAAACGCCGTTAATTCCAAATTCCTGCTTGATAAAGTGGTAGTGTTTTAAATTTAAATCCCAAATATTCCGTGTTGGAAACTTTTTGCAACTGGCAAATATTATGGTTTTGTCAGGTTGTTTATGTAAGTTCATTTTTTATAAATATGAAAATTAGTAAACTAGTCCTTTAAAGTTACAATAAATCTAATTTAACACAGAAAAATTGTTTTTGCTCAATAATTTGAGTTTTTATGAGGATAATTACTTGAATGTGTGTATGAATGAATGTATGTTGGTAGCTTACATGAAAACGTAGCTTAGATTGTAGAATTATTTTAAACTAAAAATTAAAATGTTGGAAACCTGGTTTCATAAGTTGCCACATTTGTTTATTTTTTATTATACAGACTACTGCTAATTAAAATGTTAGAAAAACTGTATTCATGGCGTTGCTTTGTTTCTTGTAATTGACGCAGGAAACTGCCAATATAAATGTTTGAATCCTTATTTCATGGCATTGTTATCTTCATTGTTTTTTTAATGCAGGATACTGCAAATTAAAATGTTCGAAAACTGTATTGCGATGTTTATTGTTTTTTGACGCAGGATACAGCTAATTAAAATGTTGGAATCCTGTTTTCATGGCGTTGCTATGTTTCTCGTTTTTTCCATCAGGATACTGCAGTTGCCCTGGAAGCACTGTCAACATTTGCGATTACTTATCCCGAGGGAGAGGCAGACTTCATGATCCGAGCTTTCTCAGGGGGCAACGTTGCCACTGAAACGATCGTCATTAAACCCAACAACTTCACGATCAATGCTAATGCAAAGGTTAGTTTTCAGATAATGTTTTCATGGAGTTTTGACATTAAAATGGCCTTAAAATGTTCACAAGGAATAGGTTGACAACACACTATAGGTGACATGTAAGCAGTCCCGGATTTCCCATTAGGCAGAGTAGGCAACTGTCTAGGGCCCCTCGGCTTTTAGGGGCCACATCAGTGTCTATTCTAGGATTCAAAAAAGAGGGGGGAATTTTACTGATAATTCTAATATTACACAAATGTATAAATTTTTTCCTTCTTTGTCTTTGTAAAAAATCCCCCCTTCCATGCAAAATATGGGGGAATCTTCAATAAAAAGGGATGAATACCCCTAATCCTCCCTCCTAGAATAGACACTGCCCCATGAGACTGTGAGGAAACCAAAAATATACTTACTTAGCCTAATCTAATGACTTGACAAAGCCAATTATTTTATATAAATTTAATGTTCTGATTTATATTGTCTTACAAAGTGACAATCATGTATTATTTGCAAAACCATATTGTTTTGCTGGTGATTTAGTTTTCAAGATGTTTATTAGCCTTGGAGCTGGTAGGCTAAATTAAAGAGTGAAATCGACTGGCGTTCTAGTAGACATTAGGCGGACTAGAGGCCTGGTGTATAGGCCCCAAAAGTTGTACTGCCTATTGGCCTCCACAGTGCTAATCCGGCTTGGTAGGATTAGGGATTCGTGTGTTAGTCAATCTGATCTTATAAAGACTGTAACTTCATCATTAATCATGCAATTTTAAAATAACTTGCCAACAAGGTTCACCATTCGAAAATGGCATGTTGCTTGCAAGACTCTTGTACCTAGATAAAAGGTTAAGGTCACACTTAGAGGTCAAAGAATAAATATGGGCATGATTCGGTCTAAACTGTAACTACCCCGGTACATCATTTATACGTCAATTTTCCAATAAAATGTCATTGAACAAGTTGGGAGCTTTCTGGCATGTTTGCAAATCAGCGTTGCATGACACCATCAAATCAACATTTGTTTTATTATTCACAATTTTAAGCATGACAAACATAAAAGTATCAACATAATAAAATTTTCTGATGATGAAAAATATAATAATCAAATATTTGATTCTCAACTTTAGACTTGAATAATCCCACAAACAATTAATGTTCACTATTTATTTACACATTGTTTTAGCTGAACATCTCTGCTAATGTGGAGCCGTCTGATGTTTCCGTCAGGGTGGAGGGCGGTGGTGGAACCGCATACGTCAATGTAAGGCATAGTATTTCATTCAAATATTGTAATATGACATTTCTGACTGGGCTTGGACTTTAGTACATCTTTAGAACTTTAAAAATAATTTATTATTTGGAATTCTTATGTATTTTTACTTCAATTGACATTACTATGGATGTTATAAATTTTAAAAAGTAAAAATAGTAATTATATTATTTTCATTATTATTTAAATGTTTAAATAAGCTGTATCATCGATTTTCAGCAATTATACATGTATCTGTAGTTAATTAAGAACTGAAAAAAATGGGTTATTTCCTATAAAATATTGTGTTTTATAAACCATATAATTTGTGCATTGTTAATAATACTAGGGGGACGTTCAGCCAAGCTCAAATAGCAATCTAGGTGTGATTTAACTTAATAATTAGACCCATTTGTTTATAATCTTTTGCACTTTTTTACAACATACTGAAACTGGACTTTTTATGCAATGATTACATGAACAAATTAACCTAAATCAAGTCACACATGTGCATAATTTTTATGATACATTTTACCATTTATTTTCCTCTGCCCGTACTTCAGTTGGTTGCGATGTACAACGTGAACAGTAACGTCACTCAGAAGGCCATTATTATCACAGGAGGCTCCAAGATCACGAAGGATGGACGCACTTACATTGAGTCCTGTGTGCAGGCCGACATGTATGTTCCACTCAATGAGCCGCGTTCTGGGAAAGCTAGGCTTTATGCATGTGCTTAAAGTGTCATCCCAGATTAGCCTATGCAGTCCACACAGGCTTATCAGAGACGACTTTTTCCACTTTTATGGAATTTTTTGTTTAAAGGATGTCTCTTTTAAAGAAAAATTCAGTGAAGGCGGAAAGTGTCGTTTCTGGTTCGCCTATGTGGACTGCACAGGCTAATCTTGGACGACACTTTATGCACATGCATTTAGCCCGGTTTTCCCAGAGCGAGGCTCAGTTCATAACATAGCTATGCAGAAATGTGCCGGCTACCTCAGTTGGCAGAGTGGGGTCCTTATAATACTCTTAGAATCAAGGTTTGATAACCAGCCCGGCCTCAAATATATTTGGTTTTGTTACTAAAGTTATTTCTCTGGCCATTCTGTCTCTATCTCTGTTTCAAGTAGGGCAGTTGTCTTTTACTTGTATGAGTATGTGCTCATAATACAGCCTCAACCAGCGGACTCAGGACAAATATTGTATAGTTGAAATGACTGCCATGACCGAAATTATGTTGAAAACGGGGAATAGTCCAAATAAACAAACAAACAAAACATGGCTGTTTAGATGTTTGCTGAGTTTCAAATTCAGTTCAATANAAGCAACATCTGGCTCAGCATGAGTTCTCATGGAAAACTTATCTAAATGCCATGTGTGTATTCAGTGAAAGCTAATCCCGTTCAGATAGTGATTTCCTCTACTAATCACCAACACACAGTATAAATAAGCTCTGCTCTAACATTTCATTGTGAGTGACATGCAATGAAGAATACTTGTTTATATACCCTATTAAACATGTATTTCTCTTGACACTGAGATTATGCTTCAAAACACGATATGATTCCAATGACGAAATGCTAATACCAGTGAACCAGTACTGTTAAAAACACAATATAATTCCGATGTAGAATAGAATCATTTCCGTGAACACCTTTTGAAACACAATATAATTCCAATGAAGAAAAGATCATTCCAGTGAACACGTTTTAAAACACAATATAATTCCAATGGAGAATAGATAATTCCTATGAACAACTTTTAATACACACACTATGGTTTGATACTCTGCTTTGAAAACATGATCAGAAGAATATATCACTATAAAGATATTGATTCCAATATTAAGCTTAAAAGGAGCATTTATGTGCTCTCGGCAAAAGGCCTACACCTGTAACCCTGTCGCAGGCTATGTGTGACACATGGATTGATGCACCGATGCGAAAGCAAAACCTGAATATGCGTTACAATTCCTGCCAGAAGCCGCTAAGACCTGTCTGATACATTGAATGAAGAACTCTCTTGTGAGAATACTGCCGGCACTATTTATATATAGAGGGTCTCCCAGGTTAGCCACACTCTTTATCCTAAGCTGTACATACTCTTTCATGGGATCATATGGACAGGTTTGTGACCCCGTCCTGCTTATAACAATTGGTACACCTGGCCTGAAGACATCCGCCTTGGAATTTGTTAGATGTACAGTATATCCAGTGCGTTCCTTTTGAAACGTCACATCCGAGATCTTTAGAGCAGACCTAGCGTCTTGTAGAGTGTTATTTTTTATTGTGAATTCACCACACCTGAGAAATCCAAAGAACGCCATGCTTGAAGCTGTCGAAATCATCAAGCTATCAAATTGCCCCAATATTCAACGCTTTAAGAAATGCAACATATCTGATAGGACATCATGAGTAATTGGAAAACGCTGCCTTTTCAAATTTGGCTGTGATTTTTTAACACCCCGCAAAATGACATGAAGCCTATGAAGTTCGCTAGGAAAGAAAAGTGGAGACCACTGCTCAAAAAGCCACGAAATAAATGAGAAACTCGTCACTTAAATTTGGCGGAGCCAGCGTTGTGCTGTGCCACAAAGAGTGCTGTTCACTGAATTGTTTCAAAAGCTTATAACCACTGTTATATATTTGAATGGAGCTTGGATCATGCGCTTTATTCTAAAGACTATTTACGGTCTTTGTTAACCAATGAATATGTCCTTTAAAGGCGGTACTGGTGTTGGATGTGAATCTGCTGCTGTTGCTAATTGTTTGAACTTCTTGACCTGAAATCGAGATAAAAGGTCACTTAAAACGTTTGTTTTACCTGGTAACCATCGACTAAGTACAATAAAGTTCCCATGTGCCTGAGACATGGTAAGTCTCCTCATTAATTTCTTAATGAGGGGTGATTTGCTGAGCCCCTTAGCAATGATATATATAGTTGATTTATTGTCACAATTAAATCTAATACGTTTCTTGGCCTACTGAACCTGCCATAGTACAACACATACACGCAATTGACATGTCTGTTTCTTCTAGTTTGGGTAATTCCTCTGGCAAAGGCACGGAGATCCATTTGCCTTGATAATAAGCACCATAGCCACAGCTTCCACTGGCGTCAGTGAATAAATCAATGTCTGCAGCTTCTGTAATAAAATCCTCATGAAAAAATGAAACTCCATTCCAATCGTGCAAGAATTCAACCCACATTTGTAATTCATATAGGCAGTCTGTACTAAATTTAACATGATGATGTAGCTCTCTAACTGATGAAGCCAGTTTCAACAGATAAGATACGAAACTCTTGCCTGGTATAACTACTTTTGTGGCATAACGTAGGTGTCCCAATACGGAAAGAAGCTTGCGTTTTGTAATTGACTTTTTCTGACAGACCTCTTAAAGAATGGCTATAATTCTAAACACTTTCTCACTAGTTAGGGAAGCTTGCATCTTTAATGAATCCAAAGTAATTCAAAGAAACACCATAGTAGTATCTGGACCCAATGTCTTCACTGGGTGAATCGGAACCTTAAGTATTCCAAACACATGTTTCAGTAAAGCCATGATTCAATGACCGTCCTCAGTGCTTGGTATAATTGACAGAAAGTCATCCAACAAATATAACAAATGGGGAATCCTGTAATTCTGTGTCGCGATGTAGTGTATTGCTTCTGATAAATACGTGAAAATTCTTGGAATACTTCTGGAACCAAAGCATAGTCTCTTGAAGAAATAAAATTTACCATCCCACTATATTTCATGCAATGGCCATTGATCAGGCTTAATAGGCACAAGTTTAAATGCATCTACTATATCTGTTTTGCACATAATAGCACCGCGACCACATTGTTTTATTTTTGCTATTGCGTCATCAACGCTAACATACGATAGTGAAAAATCCTCTTTGTCAATTTAACTGTTGATGCTGGTATGTTCTGCATTATTATGAGGCGAGGATAAGTCAGTTATCAAGCGGAACTTTTCTAGAATATTTGCCTTCCGCAAGTCCGATAGGGTTTATCCTATACGTGTCGAATGGGGGCTGATGAAAGGGTCCAATTATAAATCCCTTCTCGAGCTCTTTGTGTAAAAGTTCTGACACTTATTCTGGTTTATCACGTGTTGATAGCAAATTTTTACAAATAAGGCTTTCTTCGGGAAGCTTTCTTATTCCTGTATCTAAACCGTTACTTAATCCATTCAGGAGTAAATTAACAAAACTTCTGTTCCGGTGGTTTTTCAGTTCCTTTTCTAATCTCCGCACAGCGACAGGTGTAGAAGCCACAAAATCATGGTCAGGAATAAGTGTCTTAGGCAGTCATTGTTTGTGTTTCACTTCGTTCAGTTTTTTGCCACAGTTTGAGGCTCCATGTGTACTGGATTTTCAATTTGTGCAAATATGAATGATGTTGTTTTCGTGTGTAAACGTACAGGATCCAATATTAAAGTCATTGCATATTTCCTTGCCATTGAAAAAATGCCTCTGACGACCATAGGTGTCTAAGGTTTTATTTGACGGCACATTAGGATATTGCCCCGGTGTAGGTATGTTCTTTGTCCTGTTGAAATTACCATTCTTTCTTGTCATTGGCTGACCGGCATACATAGGGTAGAAATTTAAAGTGTGGTCCATTTTTTGGCACATGCTGTATGCATTGCTCCTTAGTCCTGAAAATGTAGTTATGTATAGTTCGGAATCTCTTGCCGACCAGTCCACCACGATATTCTGACTGGCGTAAACAGCTGGCTTTCTGGCAAATGCTACGTGATAATCGTAAAAGTGAAAACCTCCGTACTGAATAAACATGTTATGAATCATTTCGCAGTAAGAGTCCAACTCTTTCCTTCTGTGTGGTGCCACTTCATAAATCACACTCTTGCATTGTGAAGGCTGTTCGAAACTCGTGAATGGTTAGTTTTTTGTTCAGCCTTGCATCACTCGAACGCAATACCACCTGTTCTCCAGAGATTCAAGAATGTGTGTCTCGTTGACTGGTGTATCTTTACGAGGAATTAGAAGCATGGCAAGATTAACATATTTGTTGGCCAGAATGTCTGTTCTGATTTTTTCTGAAACTAATAAAACTGGTGGAAGCTCATCTATTGGACGACGTTGTTTGGTTAAGTTGTATTCTGACACTTGGAACAAATTTAAACCTTGCAGATGATTACCTGAATTACTGTTTGTCTCAATCTTCCTTGATAGTTCTGCCACTGTCGCCTGAAGGTTTCTGATTTCTTAGTTTACATTCTCAGTTGGTGAAACATCCTCTTGGGCACTGCTGTCTTTATTACTTAATTGTTCATATAATTTCAGCAGTGTTTTGTGCGGCGTGCTTGGCAGAACAATGCCAAAGTCCTTTAACTTCTCCTTTAATTTAGTTAAAGTCCAATTCGCAGGATTATGTTCATCAAGACTACTAACTGGTGAACGACTTCGCTGTCTATTGTCATTAACATGTTCCGTGCGAGAAACTGCCCGAGAACGAAGGACCGATGTTCCAGCGAATGCTTTTTGAGTCGTTCTGCTATTTCTTGAAGCCATTATGTCACTTTTAATTCATAATCACATGTAGTCCAATAATCCAATCTATAGATTATTTTTGTTAACATCAAGTTTTTNAGGTTTCTGCATTTATCTCCCTTTAACTGTTATCTTTGATGTGAGTTGTAAAAGTATGGTTTGTTGGTCATTTAAATTGTGGTTGATATCATCAACCCTCACTTATTGATAACGCAAAGTTTTACGTTTAGGGAATGGACGTTAATAGCTGGAAGAATTTTGGACGGCTTATGTTAAATTAACCGAATTACAAATACCCTAATGTTAATTTATTGCAGTACAGATCGATTCATAGTGTTTATAGTCTATTGTTTGTTGTATATTGTTCTCAAATAATCAACAAGCTATATTCAGAACTTCCAGAATACGAAACGACATACTTATTTAAACGTCAATTTTTTGTTGTTTGTTGATTGAAATATACGAGGTAAGTGTACAAGTTATGCATAATTTACATACGTATCGCCCTTCTAAGGGGTCATTGTGCAGTAAGCCAACAAATAAGATTTTGTGTATACCCTTTATTAATGACCGTTTTGTTTACAGAAAACAACGTCCTCTAAAACATTTGCGTTTCTACAACATCGATATATTTATTCAACTTTCTTTACCGCTTTTAATTATGCCAAGTGTGTATCCCTACAGCGTCGTAACACGTCGTTTTGTTTATTGTTTGTTTATGCTTTGACTGTTGTTTTTACATGAATTAGAAGAAAAGCAGACCGGAACAAAACGGTTATCCTAGCAAAGTTTGATTACTTATACTGTAGTTATGACCAAACGTTGTTATTCTAAAGAAACAATGCGGTGTACTCCTGGCATCACACATGTCGTGCACATAATCACGTTTTACACGTAATACTAGCTCGTTGCAAATACAACTACAAATGTGATAATATAATTCAGAACGATTCGAGGTAAGTCTGGACCATATTAAGAAACTTCAGTTTTTTGATAAGTTCAATTGTCTTCCGAAGATCTTGACAGCTTACGTATGGCAATTCGCGAAAAGGCATAATGTCACCAATACCGCAATGTGAGATAGCATATGTCTTCGAGTGAAGGCTTCTCATAAGTATCAGATATATCAGCCAAATTGGTAATATGTTGTATCTACGGAATTGGATTTCAACCAACATTTCAGTGCGAGCTGTTTATCTGTTTCTCATTAGAAAATCACTACAATCGCATTTCATCTCGTTTTTTTTTTGTTCGGTGAGTCCTATTCATTGATTCTAACAAATTTTGACTGGCAAAGTAGATAACCTGTGGTTTCCACATAACCAATTTAAGAATAAAGAAAAATAAACTATAAATGCAGATTTCTATTTGATTCCACATGCATATAATTTGTGTTCAATCGTCGAAATAACAGTATGAAATATAGTGTTATACGTATTAGTTTAATAATTTAACGACGTGCGTTACTTATTTAAAGATTTGTACAAATACGTTATCCACAACACAAAAACATAACTTGGGCAGCACAGTTTAACTTTATTGAGCGTTTGCTGGAACAAAAATATGTACAATGATGTCGGCCTAATAGTATTCCTTTAATTGAATGTTATTGTGTGCACAAAAATGACTAATGGCAAACATTCAACCACAGGTCTTGACGTGTGTACAGTTACAGTTGAACATGATTTCATTTGATTGGATTCATTCCTTTCAACAATACAATTATTATATAAGCTTTAGACAGACTTTGTTCAATTTGAAAGTATAGCGCTAGACGAAAATGATATCTGAAATGCGCATCTGCGCATACAAATACAAAGTACTACGTAACAAATAAATGTTCATGTTAAGGTAAGAGCATATTTTCTTTTTAACAAATATTTAGGAAATTTAAAGAGTCTAATTAAAAATTATGTTTTTACATGCGCTTGTCTCTAAGACCAATACTATCAAGAAAGGTAACTAAATCTTTTATGAACTGTTGCTCTGAAATTCGCAGAAAATATGTAGGGAATCTATTAAGCTAGATCTAATGATATACTGTCTATAAAACATAAAAACTATCTTATATTTGATCCATGTCTTCTAAAGCGGATATTATTTTTACATTCTTTTTGTTTCGTTGGATTTAATAATACCAACATTTAACATGCTTGCAAAATGGATCTCTTCTTTGATGCACTCGATACGGTGTCACGAATGTAAAGTATCAGTACGATTGTAAAACATATGGGTGTCATGGGGATTTCAACGTTCAAATCCAATCCAACGGTTGTCTGAATATAAGCTAAGTGCTGTTACATACATAAAGGCCATAAATTTCGACGGTCTAATCTCAAAGTCAGAACATTTAGAATAACATTTGATGTTTTTCTTTAGAAAAGCTGGCTTTATTGCAATTATATAAAAAAAATCGACATCGCAATTCTCTTATTAAGAAGGAAACATGTTACACAAAATCGGTATGTGTCACGCATTGGTCTTTTTGCACTATATTACAGTTGGGCACAATAATATGTTTACGATTCATTAAGCGTATGCTTTACAGCTGTGATAAAAAACAATTCGTGTTTAATGTTATTTAATTAATTTCATGCTACAACTTGTTTACACGAGGTTTGTTAGATGCAATTGAATTTTGAGCACTGCCCTTTTTAAGTTGTCCTAATTTGTTTTGTTTTTCGTTTGTGTGTAAATGTTTATGTTATTTTATTAACATGCAACATTTGCAAGATATACTAAAGACGATGATTTTTAATCCATTTTATTCTTATACAATAAAAGCATCTATCCAATGACACTGGTAATATTCTTCATGGTCAATGTCTCTTCGACAAAATTGGGAGGTTTAATCTGAATTATAGTCTTTATATAAGCCTTTTTTGGAACCAAAACCGCCTTTTTGTTTCAATTTACATCATCAATAAAAAACAAAGTAGTGCGTGACAAGTAATAATAACGTGTAGGCCGTTTCAGTGCTAATGGATCATTACATATTATATAGTTCATTATAGCCCGCATAGAAATGCGATTTTAAGAATCCAAGCTTTGCACATTTAGATTTCGTGTCTTTAAACATTTCACACAATACAATATCAAAGCGTCTTAATTGAGTAAATACTTCGGAAGTATGTAATAGTTTCCGATATAATTGGTTAATATTGAGTGTATTTTCTTTGATCAGTCCTGAGCAAGTGTTCAATGGACACACATGATTAGACACAATACAGTTGCGAATTCGAGCAGGATCGAGCTGGATCCAGGGAATCCAGAATCATTGTACATTGCGTGTTACCGACGTAACAAAAACGCCACTGAAGTGTGAATATTAAGAATGTCTCTCTGATAATGCTTCAGGAATGTATTTTGCTTAACAACTACAGTAAAATGAACACCTGCTGACCACTTGTTGAGACTGTTGTAAATTAAACATGAGCTTCGCTAGGAAGACATACATTTCCGTATGATGTCAAACTAATTAAAATTGGTTTCACTATTTATTTAAATATGAAAACAAAATCAAAATTACAATGAACGGGTTATGCAAAGCATTAAACACTTTTAAGGCGCCCAAACCTAACACTTCGCCAAATCTTATTCAACTAATAATTCAGAGTAAATAACTATTCACATAAAAGCATCACAATAAAAGTAATACGCAATTTATGTGTCTAATATAAATCGACATGCATGTACACGGCCCAATTTAATGACTTTTGGTTACTTATATTTAACTTGCATGTTCATAGCTTCATACTACACATTGAATTATAATGACACATCGCAATTGTGCAACTCGTGAGAGGAATGTATGTAAAAAGGCTTATTCGTATAGGTACGTACAACGTACACGTATACCGTTCGTCTACTAGTACGCGTTTTGTCTTGTTCCCTTATAGTATAGAATTATATAAATCCCCAATGTTTGAACATTACCCTCAAATTGATTAACATTGATCACATACACCTATAAGTGTATAACCAAGATAGTCCTCACTTATTATCATTTACCGAAACGCATCAGTTAATAAACCGGTGTAGAGGCTGGAGTTTCTAATGGTAAACTATGTTTTCCTCCAACCAAATATATGACATCTAAGATACAGACTTATGCGACATAACATGTCGAGTAGAAGCTTGATACAAATTGATTTGTGTATTAATGGTATGTATACGATAATGCAAGCATGTGTGGTATCGACTTGTGTATCTTTATCGCATTATGTTAGGTCGTTCATGCAACAATGATCAGTTTAAGAAAGGATTAACAAGTGAAATTTATGTTCATATATATTAATATATATTATATATAGCCAGTCAGCCCGTCAAAACTTCAATTTTGAACATTAGAATTTGAGAGATTTGTGATCAACTTATAAAAGTGCTAGGTTATTTGCTTAATTATTCATTTGAAATATAAATGTATCTTTGTCTTGAACACTGAAATTCAATAGATATATTAGTATATTCTTGTTTTCTGGTTGTTATATGTTATTGTCCTCTTTTCATCAACGTCTTACATATAATTTGTGTGTGATAAACATATAGAAATAATGATATATACTTCACAAGCAAGCATTATGTATCCACATAATCTAAACATAACAATGCAACTTGATGAACGTCAATTCACAGATTTAATTCGTTTCTTATATGATCTTAGCTAGCAAAGGCCAAGTATAAACCTGATCTACACAAAAATATGCATACATTTACAGATGAAAAACAAACAGTTCTAACGTTCAACACATCTAAAAACATTTAATATTGATTGGTAATAGGTATTTACGTAAGCACACGTAAATTAGAAGTCATCTTGAAGCAAAGCGAATACAATCGTATGACAAACACTCCCGAGAAGCGCTAGAAACAAAATAGATTTTTTAATAACTGTCATATATGATCCTAAATGTATAGAGGGGCCTGGCCTTTAGTCATTATCCAGTCAGGTAATTGTATGTGTGTCATTGTATATATGATAAATTGATGGTCAAAATATATTTTTATATTAATTGCGAGGTTTACAGTGAATTATAGTCTGTATAGTCTATTAGTATTATGTGAATATGTTAAAAAGAATAATAAACCCGCAAATTGTTTTGTTTCATTGAACATAATCACATGTATTAAAAGGGATTGCGTGGCATGTAGTAATAATTGCTTTGCCGTATCCGTCAGCATGAATAATAACATATTATATATTGGATTATAACATGCATAATAGTAATAATGCGATTTTTAAAATACCATTTCGCGCAGAATTTTTACATTTGGATTCCGTGTCATTACCAGTTAACACGAACCAATATCACAGCGTCTGAACCTTTACATACACTAAATGTAGAGACATTTATGTGCATTGTTCAATCACACTTAATTGAGTCACTTCTTATGAGGGATGGAACTGTTTCCGATCACGTTGATAACTATATCGTGTATTTTCTTTGATCATTTCTGAACAAGTGTCCATTAGGCGCACCTGATTAGACACAATACCTTTGCACTAGTGTGTGGGTCGCATAAGAATAACGAAAACATGCTGATCCCAGGAAATCCAGAATGCAAAAACATCGCATATTACGTGTTACCGACGCAACCATTATGCGAGTGTGTTTATGTTTAATCAAGAATGTATCGCCTGATATGCGTACGCAATGTCATTGTTTGTGGATTTACTACATTAAACAGAAAACTTGCTGACAGCTTATTGAGACTATTTCAAATGAAAAATGAGCTTTGCCAGGATAACATAAAACTGCTTATTATATCAAACGTATGAAAATTATCTAACAAATGACTTGCACTATTAAAAAACACTAAGAACCGGTTAATGGTAAATATTCACCAATTTTAAGGCGACAAAACCTCACACTTGGCCAATACCTATTAAATTAATATTTCAGTGTAAATAACAATTAACCTAGCATCACAATTAATATTAATATGCATATAATATGTATAACATGCATCGCAATCCATGTACACGGTCCAATTTAATGAGTTATGAAAACTTACATTTCGCTTGGACGTTCACACTGTTATCATACAAATGCAATTATAGTGTCAAATCGCAAATGTGCAACTCGTAAAAAGAATGTGCGGTTAAAAGGCTATTTCTTAAAGTAACTTACAACATTCACGTCTACCGTTCGGCTACTACTGAGCATTTATTTGTGTTCCCTGATATTATAGCATTCCATCAGTCGTCAATGCTTAAACAGTTCTTTCACAGCTTGATAAATGTATGGGCAAGACACGTATAAGTGTATAACCACGATATTGCTCACACTATCCACCGCACAAATATTATCGTTTAGGGAGACATATCGGTTTATAACCCGGTGAATGGGCTGGAGTTTCTAATGTTCAATTATTTTGATCCTATAACTGTCGTATGTGGCATCGCAGGAACAGACTAATGTTACATAAACTGTCGATAAGTTCCTTTCTACAAATTGCGTTGATCTTCGAATTCAACTGCTAGGTTGTATGCATGATTATTCATTTGCAATATAACCGTATATGTGTCTTGACCAGTAGATTCATTACATACATATTAGTAAAGTCGTGTTTTCTTGTTTCATATGTTCGTGTCCTCTTTTCAACAACGTCTTAAATATTACGTGATTAACGTGTATAAATAATGTCATATACTTGTTTTAACTGCACGCATGATGTAACCTATCTGAACAATCGCTTACATACGGCATTTCAACTGTCGCAACGTTAAATTACAGAAATAATGCGTTTCCTGTATGATCGTAAGTAGCAAAATCACAGATTTAGCCTTGATGTAAAAAAAAACGTAAACAATTCATTGTGTGCGTATATATTCACATGCACACACACATTATTAGGTACTTACTATGCACACCTTGAGTATTGATTGGCAATATGTATTTACGCAAGCATGCGTTAATTAGAAGTCATCTTAGTGCAAATATAATCGTATGGCAAACACTCCCGAAACGCGCGAGCAATACAATATAATGTTTAATAACTGTCATATCTGATCATATATTTATTAACGGGATCTTGACTTTATTCAAAGTCCAGTCAGATTTATGTATATGTGTCATTGAACATTAGATAAATTGATGGTCAGAAATACAAAAGATTGATCATATTGAATACCTACAACAATTAATATGAACTTATGCTGGCATTTAGCATCAATCGAATGTATTATTTGTGTTATGTTTTATGCGGTTCCTGTATTCGTTTAAGGAATTGTATAATGTCTAAACATGTTGTCAGTTTAAGGATCATTCTAGCACGAACACATGTTTTAAACAGCTTCAGACAAATAATTTTCCTTGCACAATTGGCGTTTGGATTAATTTATGCTAAGACGTAAAATGTCAAATAATCGAACTAACATTCCAGAATATAAGGATAATGTAGATAAGTAAGCCCGAGCAACATCGACCAATAACCTTATTTTCAAATACAAGCGCATAGAAAATTGTACGCAATATCAGTACTAAACATGGTGATGATGTACTTCTACACCTTCTTGGCTTGCACTCAAAGACGAATCATATCGCACCGTTCACTATTTATATCACGACTGTGTTCCAATAATGTCCTTGGTATAACAATCTGTAAATAAGGTTCGTTAAAATGTTCGCATTAGGATTCCGTGAGAAAAACATGTTCACACGAAGCAACTTCAAAGCTTTTAAATCTTTACATTACAATTTAACTAAAAGTAATTATGATAATTGGTGAATCATAACTGAGTTATGACTTACTTTAATAGAATATCGGTTTTTCTGACTTTGCTGTCACCCAATCTGATTAAGTCCATCGCAAACATGCATATTAATCGTCATTTATTAAATAGTTAAATAATTAGTTTTTGTTTAGGGAAACACGGCGTTCTACACACATATATCGTAAATATAGTTACCATCCGATAGTCTTGTATTTACCTAAACAATAATCAACAATGTAGTTGTACCAAATACCATCACTTCAGAGTTATTTTGTTTACACACAGACAATTCACAATTGCGCTTCTTCAAAGACAACGTTGCCGTAAATAAGCAACTTTCGCATTGTTACATATAACGACACGATTAGTTATCAGATTTGTCTGGACAACACGGTTATTTATGACAAACCAAGCCTCTGCTAGAAAACAATACAATGTGTTATGTAAATGTTGGCAGTATTATGAAAGTTTTAAATGGTCTTTTTCTCAAACAAGTGACTAAATGTTTGATCTATGAATAGCCATTGATCGTCAAATTAGGGTTATGAAGATGTGTTTAACTACTTTTTATTCTTAGTTAAATGCGTGACATGCAGATGAACCGGCTTTAATAAGCGAATTTCATTGATACATTCAAGTTTGTTTTAAGCCTTTATTTGTTGAGCGATGTGTCGACAAATGTGTTGTCCTGTCATGTAAATACATTCGGGCATTGGCCTTAAGTATATGAGTTGCAGATGGTGAAACTAAGGTTTCACTTATATTTTGAATCTTCATAAATTTTACATACACCTAATGACCGCGTGATTAATGCAAATTGTCTATCCACGAATCCGTACATAAACTACAGTCCATGTCCGTTACAAATATATAACGCTTAGACATCTATTAATTCGGCTTACAATGTGGTCATCATTCCTGTTGCAGAAGTTCTTTCTTTTTGGATCACTGATTTGTAATATCATTAATCTACGAATTCAATACGGGGAACACAACGTCTTACATGACCACTTATGCAAAAGACCACACGTGTTTTGACAGTTTAACGTTGAGTCAAGCGGTTTTGATTAATGTTGTCTAATGTTTTTCCTTGAACAAGTCGAATTTATAAAAACGATTAATAAAAAGCATGAACCGATATTTTCTTTTCATCTGTATATTTTTGGTTCAAAGATACTATACGTTCATAAAACATTAAAAGAGAAAACAAAATAATGTAATTTGTACACTACAAACATCGACTTTCAATTGATTTTAACAACAAATAAACAATGCAATAACTTAAAAAATAACATTTTAGATACCATCTTAGTATCAAAATAATATTTACGTTGTTAAGCGATTTTTTATAATTCGCGACCCACCACACTCTGATGTTGTTTTCAAACGACGACACATTGTGACCATTCATGTGACCTCATTTATAAGTAAATCTTTATTGTTCACATGGAGCCATCCAATCCACTTAATTGCTTCAATGTTTTAGCAATCAAAACATTACTGTTCAAGCATGAAATAAAAAGAATAGACAGAAGAGCACTTCACATACTGTACCTAAATTATGCTTAGGCATAGGTAAACGTCAGAAGTATTAAGTTCCGAAAAATGTTAATTAAATTGCTTATTTGTTTTGATTGTTAATGACCAACTTGTAGATACTCTACTAACATTAGGACAACCATTTATAAACCTATGTATTTTCCGCAGAACTGATTAAAGTTTTACCAATAAGTTTAAATATTAATAACCGTATCATTTGACTAATATGACTCGTTCATCCACATATTTACATGAGCTTTGTATTGGCTTGAATCAAAATATCCTTGTCGTAGTTTATTTAAATAGTATTTGAATGTTGTATTACGTATAAGATGATATATAATCAATGAAAAAACATATTGATAAGAACTGTGTGCGCGGCCCATCATTTGTCTGACTAAATCCACGAAATAGTAACATATACAATTTTGCTTAATTTGACAAAGTGAAAACAATATTCTTTTTTTGTACAACCATAGAAACACAGAAGCACATCAAACAATAAAGATATATCTATTACAAAATCATGACAACACAAACCCATGAGTAAGTGTTTTGTAACGTACAACAGAGCAATTTTAAACATGCATTCAAGTGAATTTAACATACAATGACAATAAATGTTTCAGCAACTGCCTTCTTTGCATAAATGCGTATCGGGCAGAGGTTTTACCGAATAAATGTTTATGTGTAAAACAAACCATAACAAAAACTATCGCGAATGTGTTTGTTACTGTAATCAATTGGTTGCAGTTCATCATATCATCATTTCGCGTAATTGCCTTCCCTGCAAACGATATCTCACATATATGAGTGTTGTCAAATGCTGCGTGGAATATGACTTCCAAGTTCTGCTTTCGTAATTTGGTAGGGATATACTTACTGTAATTCGTAAATTTCATCGGGTTCTCTGCGCAATCATGTGCAAGAAGATTTTAAATATAATCATATAACATTACAAATGTATCTTTATACAATTATATTTAAATAATACTTATGTTACTATATATAGTAACAAAATTTACTCGAAATTGACATTGCATGTGATTATCGGTCGTAGCAAGGTGATTATCACGTTTTGGCCGCAGGGCAAAATGTAGATAATCGATAATCGCCCCGGAGCTAAAGCACGTGACGTCAACAGAACACAATGGCTTCCATATTCAGTCTTTTCCAAAGGTGTATAATAAAATTTAGCCACACATCAACGAAATAATATAAAAAAGTTAATTAAACGTAGCACATAATTAGAATGATGAAAACATATCGACTGCATCTGAAACTGTACTGTAGATTAGATTGATGACATTATTTGAGCTTTAAGTTTAACAGGANAGACTATTGATGTATTTTCTGGAAAATAGCATTTGATTACATATTGTTTAATAGTTAATGGTATTCCATGCATGCATACGTTCAGCTTATTATAGTGTTTGTATGTGCTTCTACAATTCACACACTCATATTATTTCATCAATATAGGTGTAATGTCGATAAGCAAACGCATCGTTGTTGTTAAAAAATGTATGAATTAATTGATGGCACGTATATATATGTGATAGATGAAGTACACATGACACATATTAAAGCAATTGGTAAATTTTACTAAGGTCTGATATGTTGTACGACATAATTTAATATGATTCAGGTGTTAAATAAATGTATTAAAAACATCTTGGATGACACTTAATGTAAATACGTTGCATATAATTTTGTGATTTAGTGTGTTAGTTTGGAACAAGAAAGTTTGTGTTTTATTCTAATCAATGAAATACCAGTATATTAAGCAAAATTAAAACAAACGTAGGTTTTAAATTAAGCTTTGGTGAGGTATTGAACCGTTTTCAATGATTTTTTAACCAGTGGAATTTGTATACGAAATGAAAACATCTTTGAAACAAATTGAATCTTTGTTAAAAAAAGGCTGCATAAACAGTCATGACGAAGCAGCTTTATCGAATATTGACTGCACATCATTCACACATGTTTACCTTGGTAGTTTCAACATATGTATTACTACTAAACTACAAACTGATCAATTTTGCGTATGAATCTTGTCAAATAAACAAAACTTTCGTTTGCATTCCGTTATAGGAATGTGTTTCCGAATGAAAGAAGTCCGTTATCGTAATAATGATGTTTTATTTGGTAAATATGTATTTTCTTCCGTGAAAATCCGTATTTTCTAATCTTATATATTAATCGCAAATTAAGAAGACGTGAATGCAATTAATAGTGAAAACAATCTTGGAAAATCCCAAGTGGTCTGGCAGTCGACTCTTATGACAAAGATTTTAATTTGATGTATGTGATTTCATTAACAGTTTTAATAGCATATTTCATCTCTAAATCATTGGCAGTGAAGTGCCTAAAGAATTCATTTATATTAGGAGGAATATCAGATATTTATTAAATTGTGTTTAATAATATAACCTTAATTACATTGATATCTAATAAATAAATAATTGTTCGTGAATTATGTGTCTTAATGGCAATGCGGTAGGCATTGAAAATTTACATTTCGTACTTAGTTTAACTTATATGTATACGCGACATTAAAGTAACAATAAAGGTGACGATCCGTAATTATTTACCGATTTTTAAATATTTTTTCCATATTTTATTTATAAAGGTTATCAAAAACAATATATATATGCTATTGGACATTACCATAAAAAGATGAGCAATACAACTTGTTTTGAGCTCAAAATACAGTGTCCTCCAAGTCAATTGTGTTTACAAACAATCAGTTTGTTTAAATCGCTGTGTACTTGATCATGCCGAGCGATTCCGAGCCGGTTTTCCGGTAACACATTTTGATTGGTCGGCATAAGACATTGTGTATCACGTGAGCAGGTCAAGGGTGAAAGGCAAGACATTCAAAACCAAAATGGCGTCGAGTTCAAAAAGAAGATGTACACATTCCTGCAAGCATACACACACGGTCGCTAATACATCTATGTTCGACATACACCTCCAACAAGAATGACAAAGGCTGACAGTAACAGACAAACTCTTCAATGGGAGTGCAAATAACAAATATTAAAAACATCAAGCTGTACTTCGATTTACACACATATATATATACATATACATACACACATATATATATATACATTTTTGCAAGATTACCATAGTGTGAACGTAAGTACAAATTGTGTATAGAGTACATTTGTACCAATGTAGCAAACAACAAGATGCATATTAATTGCTTGTTCTAGGTGGTTTAAAACATATATAAATCAGGGTGAGTTGTATATAGTATACAAAAACACTACATGAGTAAATATTGTGCTTGAACTGTATTTGTTTAGTCATACTTTCTTTGAAATAAAGCGTTCTTAATATAAATTATGCCTAATGTGTCACAATAGCTTTTATATAATCACACTTCGTTCAGCGAAATACTGTGGTCAGTGAAGGGTTAATCTCTATCGTGACACTGTAGATTTTATATAATCACACTTTGTTCAGCGTATCACTGTGGTCAGTGAAGCGTTAATCTATATCGAACATAACATAACATACATGTTGTCTTTCTTTGTTTACGAGAATATTGTGTTGTTTGTACTACGTCATCAATATATGCGTACTCTACGAAAGAAGCCGAGGAACATCGGAGATAGCAAAAATGTACGGAAATTTCAAAATGTGAACATTTCTTTAAATTATGAAACGGGCATATCTTCCATAATTCTTGACAACGTTGCACCTAAGCTGTGTTTTTATCATATTTTGTGCAAGAGTAACTGAAATCCGGTAAAAATTAGACCAGTTTATATGCATAATAATTGGATTTGTCACCTTTATCGTTACTTTAAATATGTGGGCATAGCTGCCATAACATGCTGACTGAATGGCTCCATACTCCTCGACTTTCTTAATGTACATTCTTAAGTAGGTGTACACTTTGAGATGTGTTAACTCAATATGCAATATAGTTGGATTTCTATTTATACTTGAGATATATAACGATATAACGTAAATGTTGTTATGTAAAATGGTAATTTAATTCAGTTTTTTTCTTTTATAACTGGTGTATAGGATTTTTAGAACCAGTGGTCATGTAAAACAAACAATATGAAAAGAAACAACAATTAACGTGATACATTATACAAATTGATTTCTGTTTTGGTAATACTTAGCGTCAAGCACATAGAATTGCGCCAAAGCGTCTCTGAGAAAACAACAAGTGGTGTCTTTCATGTAGTATGAAGATCCATTTAATCAATGATCGTTCATAAGCGCGAACTTAAATTTCCAATATTTTCATTTGACACTTGGAACATTGGGTAAGAAACGCCCTTGATCAAGTTATTCATTTTCTAAGGCAGCGCTAAGAAGCTCTGTGTCAGCGCGCTGCTATTATAGCAGATATCAGTGAATGGCATAACTGGAATCGAATACCATTTGTGATGCGAGGCGTGAAGGAAAGCGGTCGCCCTTTGTAGTTTGGTCATTTCATTATTGGATATGCTCGACAGTGCTTCTCAGAATTTCAGTTTTACCATGGCACGATTTAATTCGGATGAGTATTATCATATGTACGAGGAATACGACTACGAGGCCGATCCTAACAATATACCTATCGAACAACTGGTACCAGTATCGCTAACATACGGACTTACCATGATACTAGGATTGATCGGAAACAGTTTAGTGATTATTTCGGTAGCAAAATTTAAGAAAATGCAGAACGTGACAAACATATTTTTACTAAGTCTGGCTACGGCGGACCTTCTGTTGGTCACGATATGTGTGCCTATTAAGGTAGGTGAAATGTTTCGCATATTTTACTTCGTTCATGACTGCTTTTATACTATTAAACTAACTCAAATTCTCATTTTGCTTAAACAACTTCATGACCGTGGTTGCGTTAAGAAATGTATGTATTTAAGCATAAGTAACGGAAAATTAATTTTGCTTGGATGTTTTTTTTCTACAATATAAAATGATACCGATTTGTACAGAAAACTACAAAACAAATACGTCTGTAACGAAATGCACCCGTACGCCATCATTAGTTCTTAAATTAAAATTACTCGTCCAAAACTTCTTAATCTCTAGGTATTACTGTTATGAAATATTTAGTTTGTTATTTCGACATTTCATACAAAATATTTTCCAAATAAGTAGACTTTCCAAGAACAAATTTATCAACAAAAACGAGTGTTTTTATTTTAATAATTTCTTGTGTTAAACACGCACGCGTTAAACATTTATTAAGCGTTTTAAAGGTGCTTTTTTATGATGATTTCTAGATTTAAGTCAGAATATATGGTTGTAATAATACTAATAAAAATAACCATAATAAAGATGGTAATAATAGTAATAATACTAATAATTATACTACTACTAATAATAATACTAATACTACTACTACTACTACTACTACTACTACTACTACTACTACTTCTACTACTACTACTACTACTACTACTACTACTACTACTACTACTACTACTACTACNATAATAATTATAATAATAATAATAATAATTAAAATTAAAATAATCATAAGCATAAGCATAAAAATAATAATACTATTAATAATGATACATCTAATAAAAATAATAACAATAATAACAATAATTACAATAATAACAATAATAATAATTATTATAATAATAATATAATTATTATTAGTATTATTTTTATAATAATAATATAATTATTATTAGTAATATTATTATTATAATTATTATTATTAGTATTTGTTTGTGTTGTAATTATAAAAATAAT
The DNA here is from genome assembly GCA_007657795.1 of Dreissena rostriformis. Lineage (NCBI taxonomy): Eukaryota > Metazoa > Mollusca > Bivalvia > Myida > Dreissenidae > Dreissena > Dreissena rostriformis. Next base: position 55,077 of record VMBQ01004747.1, read on the forward strand.
AATAACAATAATACAGATAGTAATAATAATTTCAATTAAAATAATGATAATAATAATTATTATTATAACGCAGATTATAACACATTCATATTTCATCTCATTGATATATCTTCCTTTATGAATGCTCGTATGAAAACACTGTTTTATACATATAATAATACTCATACAATTCATCGTTCGTCTGAATCAAATATTCTTTAGCATACCTTTATTTGATGTGCTACTATAATGCAACTAAAACATATTCACACCATGTAGGCTTGGTCATCTTTGTACCAGATTCATATTAGTGTCTAACCAAATTCACGGGGTTCAGCTATTAATGAGATTTGTTACAGAAGAGGCTCGAGAGAATTCTATTTTCGATAGTAGTTCGTAAATCAGTATGCGTGGTACTACTGAGATATTTAGGTGAATGGAAGAAAAGTGACACACATCAGAGTGTTTGTCAACAAACAATCTTTGTAGTTAAAGTGTTGCCGTATTAATTGCCTGTATGACATGAAAAGAAAGAAAAACAATACAATATAGTAAATTTTATAATTAGTAATACAACTTCAATTGATACAACATGTGAACAGCAAACTCAAAAAAATGGTAAAGTTTTGTTTCAACACGCATATTTCAAGTCCGTAGTATTTGTAATATAACATAATTAAGTTATGTAATTTGTCATTTAACAGTAATGAAGTATATATTAACAAACTGAGACACAGTGTTTTAAAATATGTTAAAATGAGAATTTGTGGAACAAATGTGGAGCAATACCTCTAAACAGTTCAATTGATACGTGTATTCACCAACTAGGAATAGCTCCATCAGTTTGATTCGTTTCATTAATGGTTCCATAAAGGTCTGTGCATCAAACATGGGTATCAACAGTTATTAAATGACCAGTCGTCAAATCTGTTTACTTATTGAAACTAATGTAGCGATTGATAAATGAATTTAGATATTAGGTACACGTCATACAATCACACTTGGGTAGAACACTTAATTATTCCCTTAATATTGTATTAAAATAATTAAGTTTGGTTATAATGTTTTCTCAATATTTTACGTTTGCAAACATTTTGAATATGAAACGACCATACAGCTGTTTCAGATATAGAGAAAGTGAATGATGTTACACAAGTTGATGCTGTTTAGGTCCATACTAGCTGATTTATCAATATGCGAACTTGTTCCGTTAAGAAGTTTTTAACATATCCAATATATTTGACTTATATCAATAGATAGAAAATTACATTTAAGTAATAACATCATAAACAGTTTGTCTATAATTGAAACATAAACTTGTATCATATAAAATTTAAATAACAATTTCGACGTTGATGTTGTTTGAATGATACTAAAATATTTGGTAAACCTGATATACTGTGTCTTGCAGTGTGTCGCATTCTTTTCCTACACATGGAAGTTTGGAGCGACGATGTGCAAGCTCGTTCATTACGTGCAGAATGTCTCGATATTGTGCTCAGTTATGAACCTGACCGTGCTAAGCTTAGAAAGGTCTGATTTCGTTCAGAACAGTGTGTGTTACGCTCTCAATTCGTCCTATTTAATTTTTCGTACATGACGTCAATGTTTATATGTTAATCACTTACAAAGTTTTGATAAAATAGTATTCAAATATTTATAAATACATTGTAATTTGCCATATACAAATTATAGACATACCAAAGATGAACGATCGGCATCAACAATAAGTATTTTATTATATTAAAAAGGTCAACATGCCAATTCATTTCATTATGTGATGAATATGCTGTGTCAGAATCACTTGTCATGTTTGTGTCCCTTACTCATATGTTTATGAACGGATTTAGCGGAATGATTTATAGAAGCGATGTAGCACTGCATGTGTCTTTTCTGTCAATAGAGATTATTTTCAATGACAATTAAATACTCCTATCCACAGATATTACGCTATAACCCATCCGATTCGAGCTAAATGTGTCAGCACAGTTACGCTGGCCAAAAAGATGATTGCTGTCATTTGGGTACTAAGCTTTGTTTTGGCAACTCCAATATTAGAGGAAAGGGTAAGTATTTTTAAATTGCAATTAGGAACATAAAAAACACAACTATCAATTCGGGTAAATCCCATTTACGAATGAATGGCATAATTATTGAAAACTGATTGTAAGAACAAACAATAAACATTCAGCACAACTCCGTTCCTTTTTTTTATTATTTAGCAAAACAAGCTCACATATAATTTAGTGAAATAAATTAGGATTTGCCGCTATATGATGTAACACATATTTATGTTTGTTTATAAACACTTTGAACAGAAGGCAAAGTTTATTGCAAATATGTTAAAACATAAAATTAAAATAAACTCCTTTTGGTTGGAAATGTTTATATACATATAAATTTATTTCATCATCCGTTCATTAAAATTGATATTCGATGGAAACCAACAAATATATTCTATAATGCAATACCAGTATAAAAAAGCATTAATAATACATAATCAATGCATAGTTACGTACACAACGACACCAACATATGCCATAAAACTGAAAAACGTGCACGAATGCACTAAAGGTACAAATACATATTGAGCAAAGTCATGCACTACGGAATTATTGTTTTGCTTAATAATTGCGTTCTACCGATTCTTTCTTACCATTATTTAAAATTACAGATACATACACCTGTTGGACCAGAGAACGCAACTGTCTACTGGTGCGCCGTTAGCTGGGAGAAACCATTGTACGGCCAGATGTATGGCGTGTACATGTTCCTGGCAATACTTGTGGTGCCGATGTGCCTCATGGTCTTTGCATATTCCGGCATTTGCAGAACGGTGTGGGTACTGCATCGAAATCGACCAAATATTGCCAAACATAGGTAATATCACGTAATGCCTTTTGCAATGAGCATAAACTTATATATTGTTTGTGTTTTTTTTAGATTTATGTTTGTCTTTTCAACGAAAGTATCAAACTTAACATACTTTATGGTCGCAGAGTCTGTCAACGTGGAGAAACGGCGAGAAAAGACGGAAGTCCATTTGGGTCTAAAGGCTCGCAGATATTTGAACTGAGAGCCAAAGGTTGCAGCGAAAACCCTTTTTTAATCAGACTAACGAAACCATCATCAACTTCATTGAATGACAAACACACACGGCGACAGGTTTGTTTCCATTCATGTTTTATATAATTTCATTGTTAATTTTTTCTCTGATTAGCAACTAAATGTTCTACCAAAACGCATGTTAAATTGGATAATGTTCTTATATTTAAACAGGCATTTTTATAACCGAAGGAATCGACATAGGTGATCTGAGATTATTTTCCTAATATGTTACAGTTTTATCACTACGATTAATAAGTATTATTGTATTTAACATTCACTATCTTGCTTCAATGGAATTAACGTAGGTTATCTTGCGATTTCTAAGCTTTATGCACATAACAGTTTGAATCCTTGTAGTCAAAAAATACGAATGCAATGATAATAACAATTGGAATAAATATGTTCTCGTGTGCAGGTCATAAAAATGCTTGTCGCCATCGTGTTGATATACCTGGTATGTTGGGGACCAATCACGACCAACAATCTGCTGGTATCTTTCGGCCTTGTTGACGAACTTCACACAGGCTTCCTTCGACCAATGAGGATAACGTTCTTTCTACTGTCTTACATCAACAGTTGTACGAACCCAATCGTGTACGCCTTCATGTCGAAACATTTCCGCAACTCCTTCAAGCACACGTTTCTGCTCCTTTTTAGGAAGCATACCCATCTCGAACGCGACATGTTTCGTCCAACACGAACATTTGGCGATACGCGTTCAGCCTCATTCCATTCAGGACTAACACCGTCGATTAGGCAGAGTCGTACATTTCAGACAATAAATGATTTTAGAGTTAAAGATACCAATTGCTCCAAATCAATGAAAAACGACTATTTATCTCCTACTAGCCGATTTCAATTTGAATTGCGCTAAGAAGAAATACAACAAGGTTATTTCCGGTGCATCGTCATAAGAAGACTTCATATACATGTGTGTTATAAATTGTCGATGCCATGTCAAACTTATTTAATGATCATATCGTAAACGGTAGGTTGAAACTAATTATTATGCACAGTTTTATGTTGATGGAATGCTCGTTAATAACGGATAATATTTTGGACGTTTTATGCTAATTAAACATATTGAGAAATACACTAGTATATTAATTTATTGAAGTACATATCGATACATTAAAATAAATTACGTATTTTCATAGTTAACTGTTTATTATTTATCGTTCGCAAATAATAAATAAGTAATATTCCGAACTCCCAGAACACGTTACAGCGACATTATTATGTTATAGTTTATTTAATGTTGATCAAAATGTGCGAGGTCAGTGTAAGAGTTCGGTAGCATATATATATATATAAATATACATACATCATCCTTGTATGGGTCTTTTTGTATTAAGACAACATATACCATTGTGTTTCCCTAGATGGAAGGCAGTCTAGGAAGGCAGTATGTTGTGTCTACCGTTTACAGAAACAACTGACTCTCAAAAGAATGTGCGCTTCTACAATATTGATAAAAATATTCACGTTTTTTTAACCCTCTTTAATTTTAACATGTGTCTATCCCTACCGCATCGTCATCTTGTGTTGTTGTATGTTTCGTGTTGTGTTTGATGTTGTTTCTTTGTTGTTGTTGTTTTTTGTAGTTGTTTTCATTTTTAGGGTATGACATTTGGGTATTTACTGCGTTTAAGCTTAATAAAATAAATAAATCTGGACATAATCTGTGCAATGTGGTAATTTGCTTTGTTTCCGAAATAGGTTTTGCCACCAACATAACAGTGCAAGTTGTCTATCTGTTTCTCATTAGAAATGTACAACACTAGAACTTCATCTTGTCTGTTCGGGTCAGTGACACCAATGAATTAATTTATTAATAATACGTATGGCTTAGTAGGTAAGCAGTGCTTTTCACATTACAAATTGAAGACTTAGAAAGTAAACTTTTAGTCCATATTTCTATTTGAGACCACATCTATACGATATGTGTTAAAATCGCATGAATTATAGTATGAAGTTACTAGCCTTAATTTAATAATGAAACGATTTGCTTGACCTTTTTAGAGATGTGCACAATGAAATAATTTCTTTTAAAAATGTATTCTTACACGGCCTTTAGAAACATATGCCCATGTTTTAATGGAATGAAGAAAATATGCTTTCAAATGAATATACATAGGAAACCATATTTACAAAATGAAACAGAAACCTTATGCATCAAGGAAACGTTTAAACTACTTGCGATATAAAAAAAATTAACCACCGACAATATATGTTATATCAATGAAATCTGTTATCTACCATCAACCAAAAACACACTATAATGCAGTGTTGGTAGAGACGTAGTGTGCTCGATGTTTTCAATGAAACAATGGGATAGACTTATTCACAGAAGAAGAAACGTGTCCTTTTGACAAATCAATGTATCAGGATCAGCAAATGGACATTGAACCCACGTTTAATTCTAGAAGTAACAATATCATCTTTGATCGTCTCAGGGAATGTTGATGCAAATATTCTTGTTAATACAAAAGACTACTTTAAACTATCCAAATGCAATTTCCATGCTAAAATATTCAGAGTATGAAATGAAGATTGTGTTAACGATATGATAATCATGTGAAGTATAAGAATGCCACAAGCACGATTTTGAAATTGCAATCAAAATGAATGTTAGAGCTGGAAGAATAAGAACAAAAAAAAATGGTTCATGTGAATGATTTGTAATGAATTGTGTGCACTAAAACAAATTGGTGTTTCAACAAATTATGATCAATTATGATAGTTGCTTAAAACACTGTCCTTAGCGACTTATCCAAATAATACTTTCTTTAAAAACACATTTGCCTTTATATTTAATTTATATTACAATGAAATTAATCGTTTTCATACCACCGAAATATTCCTTTTTTAAAAGAAGCATTTGTACATTACACACACTTTATTGAAATACATTAAACAGAGCGTAAACTTACCTACATGACATATTTGGTAATACGTCATGTTAACATAATTTGAGTTTGTATTGCATGTAAAATGGTAATATGTGAAGACACGATCGACACTGCCGCTACACGACTTATGAAATCGATCTGTTTTGCAAACACGTGTTATGGAGCAATGCAATATGTATAACCATTTTGTCCTTAAACTTCAAACTGGACGAAGTCGAACAAATATACTTACCAGTAAAAATTACACTGTAATCAGTGCATCTTGCGTTCGTATTAGACTCGTGTGCAGAAGCAGCTTCCTCCTCAAGCCCTCCACTATGTGTTATCTGTTGGGATAAACCAATGTTTACAAGTACATAGTAAAGGTTTAAAACGGAACTAAATTTTAAAAAAGTGAGTGCTTGAGCTATCATGCTTAATTCCACCGCATCTGTTAATGACATCATCGTGTGGGATTTACAGAAGTGACATTCCACATAGTAATTTAAATTACAACTAATGGGGGAAATTGCATGCAATTATGGTGAATTGCACTCAACAGCTGCGTTCTAATTTGGCTTGATTTTACCGAATGCAACTTATATATGAAAACAACTCCAATTCGACATTAATCAATTTAAATATTGTCTGAATATACATTAGGTGCTGTTGCTTCAATGGCATTGCCAGAGACGATTAAGATGTATTGTGTAGAATTGCGTACCTGATAAACATGGTAATACATATTTTAATTCATAACAGTGCTTGGAATACCATTTTACTGTTATATCATAGCAAACACACTTCTGTCTATTGTGAATATGTTATCGTACCTCTTATATATTGAAGATTTCTTAAATGCATATATAAAAATATAAAGTATCATTTTAGGTTAAAATGTGTGTATTCATTTAATGGGATCGATTAAGAATATGTGTCTGGCATTCATTTATGGTCACTTTGTGTATTGTATGTTGATTCACATGCGTTCTTTATAAAAACCATCACATAATTTGTCTGAGCAAAATTGTTTTCGCGAAATAAATCGATAATATATTACTGTAACAGATAAAATACAATTCACTGTTCTTTTACCAATTTTAATGTTATTTTTAATATTTGAAATGTTCTTTTTATGGGGCTAATCAAGTCGTACAGAAGAAGTTCGAGCTCTCTATCTCTTTTACTTTGCCCTATGTTTATATAAAAGATTGTATTAGATAGTTTCGCCATATATATGAAATTGTTATCACATAACATGATACATTTAATAATAATTAACCAGCTTTCAATAGCTGGAAACAAAGGGTTTATACATCTTTTGAAATGCTCAATAAATGAAAGCATTCTTTGCATATAAAATACTTTGTTTTTCGAAACAATGTTATTTCAAGGTAACGATTGGAAAGGACTATACATTTAGTATTTGCAATATGAATTTTGTATCGTATTGCAAGCAAATGTTAACATATTGAAAACGTATTCGACTATATAAAAACTCTGTTCTCCTGATTAAAGGACACGAAAAGTAAATCGCTTAAATGAATATGTAATGAACTATTGAGCCAGATTGCAATACAAACTTAATAAATGAAACACTGATACAACAGGTTTGTCGTTTGGTATATGGATACAAGTAGCTTCCTCATCTCAAGCCGTCGATGTCTTGCCACCTGCAGTTTACATACTAAACGTCTATCACATACCAAGCTCTAACAAACAAACAGTTTAATCGCACAATATCGCAAAGACAATATCAAACAAAAATAGATTCAACCGCAAATAATTTTTTATTCCAGTTGTTCTCAAATCACGCACCATCAAGGTCCAAATGGCGGTCTACATAGGACAAATTATTCACTTTGCTGCCAGAATTAAGGCATAGTCTTTCGATTCCAATAATGTTTCGGAATGTTATTTCATCAGTTGCAATTTATGAGAACAGAATAATGCAAACGGGCAACGAAAGTGTCTATTCTCTCATTATTTAAAACAATTGCTTCGGTTACAGGAGTGACTAATTATTACTTACTTTGATGAAGCTTTATGTGAAAATACCTTTTAGCTAATGATAAAAAGCAAGTACTCGGCAATGTGTGACAGAAACGGAAATCTTCTTTGATGAGACAAGAACTGTCAGCCTAATATGTTACGTGTAAAATTCTAACAATACATAACATAAATCTTATCGTGACAATGAACTCACCTCGTTACATGGTTTCCTGATTGAGACGGAAATTCCACTAAGAGTGTGTCTAATTAGGTATCGAAAATATTTGTCTGAGTTATTTCGATTTCGGCTTCTGCGATAATAAAGCCCTTTAATGGTATTTTGTTATTTTCATTTACATTCACAATTCGTATTTTCAGTTCTTCCCAGTCAAGACAGTGCATTCCGGTAGTTGATGGGCTATTAGTTGTTGTATTATGTCGTTCTAGTGTTCTTCTGTTTGTGTGTCTTTCAAGGATGATGATACTAAATCGAATGTCTCTTATCTGTACACGATATTAAATCTGNCATTTATTTGTCAAAAGGACACGTTTCTTCTTCTGTGAATAAGTCTATCCCATTGTTTCATTGAAAACATCGAGCACACTACGTCTCTACCAACACTGCATTATAGTGTGTTTTTGGTTGATGGTAGATAACAGATTTCATTGATATAACATATGTTGTCGGTGGTTAAATTTGTTTATATCGCAATTAGTTTAAACGTTTCCTTGATGCATAAGGTTTCTGTTTCATTTTGTAAATATGATTTCCTATGTATATTCATTTGAAAGCATATTTTCTTCATTCCATTAAAACATGGGCATATGTTTCTAAAAGCCGTGTAAGAATACATTTTTAAAAGAAATTATTTCTTTGTGCACATCTCTAAAAAGGTCAAGCAAATCGTTTCATTATTTAATTAAGGCTAGTAACATTTAACTTCATACTATAATTTATGCGATTTTAACACATATCGTATAGATGTGGTCTCATATAGAAATATGGACTAAAAGTTTACTTTCTAAGTCTTCAATTTGTAATGTGAAAAGCACTGCTTACCTACTAAGCCATACGTATTATTAATAAATTTATTCATTGGTGTCACTGACCCGAACAGACAAGATGAAGTTCTAGTGTAGTACATTTCTAATGAGAAACAGATAGACAACTTGCACTGTTATGTTGGTGGCAAAACCTATTTTTGAAACAAAGCAAATTACCACATTGCACAGATTATGTTCAGATTTATTTATTTTAATAAGCTTAAACGCAGTTAATACCCAAATGTCATACCCTAAAAATGAAAACAACTACAAAAAACAACAACAACAAAAAACAACATCAAACACAACACGAAACATACAACAACACAACATGACGATGCGGTAGGGATAGACACATGTTAAAATTAAAGAGGGTTAAAAAAAACGTGAATTTATTTATCAATATTGTAGAAGCGCACATTCTTTTTAGAGTCAGTTGTTTCTGTAAACGGTAGACACAACATACTGCCTTCCTAGACTGCCTTCCATCTAGGGAAACACAATGGTATATGTTGTCTTAATACAAAAAGACCCATACAAGGATGATGTATGTATATTTATATATATATATATGCTACCGAACTCTTACACTGACCTCGCAGATTTTAATCAACATTAAATAAACTATAACATAATTATGTCGCTGTAACGTGTTCTGGGAGTTCGGAATATTACTTATTTATTATTTGCGAACGATAAATAATAAACAATTAACTATGAAAATACGTAATTAATTTCAATGTATCGATATGTACTTCAATAAATTAATATACTAGTGTATTTCTCAATCTGTTTATTAGCATAAAACGTCCAAAATACTATCCGTTATTAACGAGCATTCCATCGACATAAAACTGTGCATAATAATTAGTTTCAACCTACCGTTTACGATATGATCATTAAATAAGTTTGACATGGCATCGACAATTTATAATAAACATGTATATGAAGTCTTCTTATGACGATGCATCGGAAATAACTTTGTTGTCTGTTATTTCTTCTTAGCGCAATTCAAATTGAAATCGGCTAGTAGGAGATAAATAGTCGTTTTCATTGATTCGGAGCAATTGGTATCTTTAACTTTAAAATCATTTATTGTCTGAAATGTACGACTCTGCCTAATCGACGGTGTAAGTCCTGAGTGGAATGAGGCTGAACGCGTATCGCAAAATGTTCGTGTTGGACGAAACATGTCGCGTTCGAGATGGGTATGCTTCCTGCAAAGTAGCAGCAACGTGTGCTTGAAGGCATTTCGGAAATAATTCGACATGAAGGCGTACACGATTGGGTTCGTACAACTGTTTATGTAAGACAGTAGAAAGAACGTTATCCTCATTGGTCGAAGGAAGCCTGTGCGAAGTTCGTCAACAAGGCCGAAAGATACCAGTAGATTGCTGGTCTTGATTGGTCCCCAACATACCAGGTATATCACCACGACTGCGACAAGCATTTTTATGACCTGCACACGAGAACATATTTATTCCAATTGTTATTATCATTGCATTCGTCTTATTTCAATACTAGGATTCAAACTGTAATGTGCATAAAGCTTAGAAATCGCAAGATAACCTACGTTAATTCCATTGAAGCAAGATAGTGATAGATAGATATATAGATAGATTTATTTCAGTATAATGACACAACATGATAAAAACATTTCTACATACATGATAAAATAGTAAAACAATAAACATGTGTGAGAAATGAAACCATGCATTAACATTACACCAAGAATTACACAAAAAAGAGAACTTAATCTCTTATTTCGATTGTGGTCCTTGCATATTGATGGTATTGACATAGAGAGGCATGGGATGAATATCACATATTTGAATCATTTGCATAAAAAAGCAGACATATTAAAATGTGGGTAAATTACAAGCTAACTACATGGATCTAAAAGTGAATGTTAAATACAATAATACTTATTAATCGTAGTGATAAAAAACTGTAACATATTAGGAAAATGATCTCAGATCACCAATGTCGATTCCTTCGGTTATAAAAATGCCTGTTTAAATATAAGAACATTATNCACCCCAACAACCAATAATATCACTTCCAAAGTAAATATCACTTCTACAACTAAAATTACTCCTACTACCAATATCAATCTCACATTTATTCACACAACAAATAATACTCCAACGACAACGATAAAGTCAAAGAAGGATTACGTTTTATAACCGATTGAATTGAAATTGTTTCATTTGGTTGTGTGATTTATATTGGTTGTTAGAGTAATATAGTGATACTGACTATGGTAGTAATATTATTGGTTATTTGAGTGACATTGTTTTTTTTTAGAGATATTGGTTGTGACGGGGATATTGGTTCTGAGGCTTAGAGTTAGAGTGATATTTGTTTTGTGAGTGATTTTGAATGTGAGATTGATATTGGTTGTTAGAGAGATATTTGCTGTTGGAGTAATATTGGTTTTGTGAGTGACATTGGTTTTGAGAGGGATATTGTTAAATGTGATGTGTGTTGTGGGATTGATCCTGGTTGTTTAAGTGGTATTGATTGTGTGAGCTATGTAGGTTGGTTGAGTGATGTGTTGTGGGAGTGATTTTGGTTGTGAGAATGATAGGTTGCAAGAGTGATATTTGTTGTGATAATTTTATGGGTTGTTGGAATTATATTGCAGAAATAAAATTACAATATAATGTTTCAGGATAGAAAGGCAGACACAACATATGCTGAAAATGTTTAGGTTTAGTTGGACATCACAAACTCCTGCAGCATTTGGAAGCTTGTCTTGCGTTTTCGTTTGTACCACCAACAATATCATCGATGAAAGGCACGCGACCTTGTGCTAATTGTGAGTAATTGTATCATATATGGGCATTAAATGTGCATTAGGTATTTTAAACATGGACAAAAGTATGCGCCCAAAAGGGGACTTAAACCCCGACCTCATATGTCTACGCTCTGTGTGCCTTAAAAGTATGATGCTCTACCGACTGGGCTTATGCAATGAAAAATCGTACTTGTTTATGGCAGTACGGACTAACAAGGTTGTGATAAATAGCTTTTTGATTTAATTCATGCACAGTCAGATTGACGTAATATCACAAGTTTTGTTATTATAAGACAGTGAAGGCGTTCCATAGTTAATGGTCTAATTCAATGAAAATATATTGACATTAAATGTGCATAAGGTAAATNTTCAAGCATCGAAACCGGCGCAACACACATGAACTGGTACTGTTCGATTAACCATGGCTGTATTTCTGCAAGAAATACAGTAATAAGGAGATGTATCAGAAAGTAAAATCATGTGTAAAATCATGTAATACTTATTCCGTTTTTTTAATATGCAGTTGGTCTGAGGCAAGGTGAGGTACTCTCGCCGATTTTGTTTTCATTATTTGATAGTGACCTTGAACTTTATTTGTAAAATGAACCTAATTCTGGTTTAGTAATAGACGATAATGTGTTAATGCTTATACTTTCACGGATTGCAACGTTATAAAAATAAATGTGGTTTACATTGAAGGAAAACATACTATCAGACGATATTACAATGTATTTAAATTCAAACAAAAGAATACTTAATTAAAGCCGGTAGATAAATCTTGTAAACCTTAATAGATGGTTTATACATACAACACACTTTTGAAATTATGTAAATAATGCTCCTGTTCTATTTAACATAAGCAGATTATATACCAACTGATTAAAGGACTGTTTTTTTGGAAATGGATTATCAATCGCGTCTGGTGTAGTTTTGTCGCCAGTTCTTCCTTGATGTTTGTCTGTTTTCGTGTACGTCCTAGCACCTTTGTAACTCATGCCTGGCTTGTGTCCACGTGTCCTTTTAGTCCTCGCAATCTGTTTGTTTCCAGCTTTAATGATTTCTGCAGTGATGTCTTTTCCGATGTTCTTTAAAGCGGTGTGCATGGACCTAACAAGTTTGTCTTTTTCGTTCGAAAGCATTACTTTTATTTCTTCTGGTAAGGTTTCGTTGAAGTGTTCTAAGGTCTTAGCGACATCTTCATTTACTACTGCTAGTGTTCCATTCTTTAACTTCAACATAGGAAACATGATAGATGTATCGTTTGAATCCAAAAATTAAGAATATGTTGTCCTTGAAGTTTGTACAAAAATGTGTAACTAATAACATTAACTCCATAAAATGTTAAATTTGACGACACTGTGTTGTTGTTTACAATTGGATCACTACTGATTAACATGGATGGTTATCAACGCCCTCATTTATCCAACGTTTTCTGACTGACAGTCGAAATGATTACATACTTCGAAATATCGGTATAATCAGAAAACTGTTGTCATAGTAAATAAGGAAACTCTTAACTCATATGTATTTGTTTGCAAGTAATTTTTCTTTTTGGAATGAAATTTCTCATCAATTGCAATATAACTGTGGTTTTATTTTGCAATTCTCACTAAGATTCACCTGTAAATACAGCCTTTCATTGGATAAAGATTGGTTGACAGTTAAAATGTACCCTTGACTGTTTACCTATGGATTTGCTTTTATATGCTCAACATACCATATCTGTCATATTTGCCTGTTCGTTTTATTTTCAAACTCATGCAAGCATAATACAGTAATGTTCGGAGCAAATTGTGGGAATGATTGACTTTATTTGAATTTGAACTTGATTATTTTGACTTTGGTTAATACGCATGACTCCTTTAATCCAATCATGCTGAGTAATTATGCAAAGCGGTTTGAAAAAATATCCAAGCTTGACAAAGTTAGGTTCGATGCATATATTGATAGCACCTGAAAACTGGTATTCTCATACAACAATCGTTTTTCTAAACAGTAGTATACAAATTTACAATTTTAGTTCCGTGTAAAACAATTCGCAAAATGAAAACTTATGGTCAGTGAACATATATTTTATATCAAATTAGAAACATTAAATAGTATTCATCGCATAGCAACAGATCGTAGAACGAAGATTTTAGAACGCGCAGGCACATATTAATATGCTTTCTAAAACAAACATGCCAAACCTCAGTTAACTTGTCAACTGTCGTGTTCGACGCAGCTTGGTGATCGACGTGTGTTAGGCTCTGCAACAGCAACACTAGGGTGTAGATGGCTCTGTCACTGTCCTGGCCGGTCATGGACATTGAAGGCGCATGACGTACAGCACGCCCCACTTGTATGGCCTGTAATGTCAGTTGTATAACGCGCATTAAATCCAAACATTAAGAATGATTGTCATCGTGTTGTTGTTTTTTCTTTCCATTAGTATTGGTATACAATGTATCTCTATACAATGTATGTACTATTTCTGCACCAGAAATGAAGATTACATAAATTATAAATCAAATATTCGCATTTATTTACGTGTTCGTAAGTATAATATAGTTTACATATCGGGTAATAGGTTACACTTGAGTAACACACTTGTGTTGAATTAAGTAAGTTGTATAGCATTGAAGTGGCTCACTCTTGTAGGAATACTAATTTAAAAAAAATTGTTTAATTGTTTCTCATGAACTGTGTTTTGTTTTTATTTCAGTATATTCTATAATTGTTTAATACATGTATGAAATATCACTAAACCAGTTATAAACTGAATACTAACATTAATGGCATATTATCCTAGAATGCATGTATATTAATAATATTTATTACGTTGTGCTGTAATGATAAGTTCTCAAGCAATAGTAAGTACCTTGGTGCACACATTTTCCTTTTGCGTCAAGTCGTCTTGAAAATACGTTTGAAAAAATTCGCAGTTGTACATGACATTTAATATGCCATTTGAGTCGGTGGCTTCTGCTTGGTTAACGTCCTTGTACCCATCTTTTGACAGATAGCACTTTGCTATTTGCCAGGGCTCCGTGCACCATTTAGAGGCATCAGTGTTTATCCATGTTGGTCCTTGAAAACTTTGTGGTTCTGTTGATTGCGAAATCGGTGGTGTTCTACAATTTGTTTACCAATTGCATTGCATAAATTAGTGGGGTAATTGCGCGGTTTGTGAATTTTGTGAAAAGCGCATTGCCCGGACTGTCTATTGCAGTTTCTGTTAGTAGGCTCACAAAGTAAAACATTTGGAGTGTGACACTGATTACATATAACGCTCTCCGACACACCATTATGTTAATTGATTTCTTTACGAATGTTATCATAACACGCCTGACTGATCTCCTTCACGATGTTGATGAGGCACTCCCGCGTGATGTTCATACCCATGGCCGCTTTAAACCAGTTCAGGGTTTCGGGCTTACGAATGATTTCCTTGTAATCCGACATTTCCCTTTACACTCACTTTGATATAAACAAAGAAACAATTATTGCTGTAAAATATAGACTTCTGATTTTAAGGTTATGAACGATTAAACAACAAAAAGTATGACGTAATTGAATTAAACATATTTTCTTTCAGCGAATACAATTTAAAACAGAAAACGAATGTGCATACATTTCTACCGCTACGAATCGGTCTGTTAACCACTTTATCAGTCAATGTTTTTAATTCCAGCAACTTGAAAAGGCTATCCATATACATCATAATATAACTCGATAAATATTGATATACGTTTAAAACAAATTTCAATGAAGATCACATCTTATGTAACGGTTGTCTTTGCTGTGATGTTCAAAACTTCGGCATTGGCAATGCGGAAGTTTTGAACATCACAGCAAAGACAATATAGGATTTTCAAACGCCTTGCCACGGTTACGTCCCCTATCGTTTGGTTTGATAGTAGCCCTGCTCATAGCTAGTGTGCTTCGGGCTTAAAATTATCAACCGCGATCAAGAAATTAAAAGTTATAAACAAATATAGGGAGGGAGGTAGGTAGGTAGGGAGGGAGGGAGGGAAAGAGGGAGGGAGTAATTGGGTAGGTGTGCTGGAGCACACTCCGGGTCCAATCATAATTCGGCCTCTGGCTCGGAAAGGACCTCATAAACTTCGAAATACACACACAATATGTTCTTAAGTATATATTTTGTTCTATGGACACATGCAAATTTAATAATAAAAAATATACTTACATGCTTACTATTATATGTGGTTATTTGCCAAATACTGACAGCTGTAAGCTTCCCCGTCTTTTAAAGTTTAAATAACTGGGAAAACAAAATGTCGGGCGCACAGCATGGTATTGTTTAATTTGAGGCTTCTTGTCGAATTGCAAATGAGATAGCCGACTTAACAACTTTAAGATCAACGAATATAGATAATATATAATTTCAGTGAATGGTTTCCATTCCATAAAATTCCATTTCGAAGATTCTCACTGAAACCAAACATGACAATCAAGAAATAAGAAATTATCATCGCGCGATGATTATTCGATATGGTCATCAATCATGAAGATTAACATAAATTAACATCTCTCTATAATGTTAGACTATACAAAGCCAATTGATATTTTACGTATATTAAGCATGAAATGAATGTGTGTTAAAACTGATTGGCCAACTGTTTTAAATGTTTTACTGTATCGTGTATAATGATTTGTAAGTTAATTGTGAAAACACGACTTTGGTAACAGATCGTGTTCTGTCAATTTTGTTACAATCCGCTACGTAATACATTTGGTTTGATGGGTTCTCATTCCATGTATTAACATTGATGAAATAGTACAAAAATGGTTGATACGTATTTTAATTGTTTGTACGAAAAGACCCCTAACAGGGTGTACATAAAAAACGAAAAAAAAAACAAACACAAAACAACAACAAAGTAAACAAAAACTTCTTTAGTAACTGCATCATTACTTGAATTCAAAATAAGTTCAGATATAGCATCAAGTGAGCAAATCTTAGATTAAAAAAAACACACAAATATAGAAATAAACTGGTGTGATAAAAAAATGAATATACACACAACTAATACAAACAGCTACTGCATGATGGGTAGTCCGACTAGCGCAGTGGTTCTCGGCGAGCCATGTTTAACCCACTCTCGGAGCATGTAAGCTTGTTTAGTGGCCACCATACGAGACAGGGGGATTTCTTGCGGGGTCTTCTATTCTAGATTCTAGAAAGTAAATATGGTGTGAATGGTGGGACATACGCCGGGTCCTAACAAAATGCGATCGCAGGCGCGGAAGGACCTCATGAACTTCGAAATACACTCACAGAAACGGACAAATAGGAAACCGCACCTTTAGAAGATCCCAAGCATCACATTCAGGACAACAAGTTTTCACTTTGTTTTCAATTTTATTCTTTAAATATTTAGAGACGTACATTTTCAACCTGTATTTTTGAAATTATTTTTTACACTGAATATTTCCTAAAACGAATATGTGTTGTTCATTTTTTTGTATTTGTTTGTCGTGTGCGCTTTTCCTGTGTCTAATTACTTGGCAATATGTATCTTGCAATAATTGGCCTGCTGATGCAACAGGGGTTTCACTTTGATCATCTATTTTTATAACATATATTGTCGATACTGTTCCTATGAATGAAAAACATAAAATTACATACAGGAGTTTCAAAAATTTCAATATTGAATCATACAATGAAGACCTTTGTTACTTAAATATTGGCGGCTACACATGTAATTCGGAAAACTTAGATTCAGTGTACAACACATTTGAAAATGATGTTGTTGTAGTTATGAATAAACATGCTCCATTCAAACAAGTATACAGAAAACCTGTTCAGCTACCTTATATGAATAAGGAATTAAAGAAATCTGTCTTCGATAAAAAAAAACATGTCTTTTAACAAATATACTTAAGATAAAGTTCAAAATCTTGGGAACAGTATCGTTAAAACAGAAATCTTGTTAACAAATTGAAACGTAAATCTACAAATAACTATTTTCAAGAAAGGTGTACTGGTAGCTGCAAATCTAATGATTTTTGGGATACAATCAAGCCTTATATGTCAAATAAGTCAAAGAATAACCAGAGTAAAATTATATTGAATGAAAACCAAAAAACTTTGTCCGATTATAATGAAGTAGCTGATATTTTCAACCACTTTTTACGTAAATGTTGCGAAAGATATTGGAAAAGATTTTACTTTTGATGAAAATAACCATCCTATTATAGAAAAAATTCTAGTACAGAATATTTTTCTAGATTGTTTTAACTTTTCGTACGTCGAACAAGTCACAGTTTCAAATATTTTAAATAAATTTAATGCTAAAAAAGCTACCGGCATTGATAAAATATGTATCAAACTACTTAAATTAGGCTCGCAGTCACTGGTTCCTTTTTCTTTTATTGCAGTTTTTAGTCCAATCCAAAGGAATAGATCAGCAGCTTCCTTCATAGTTTTTAAACTTTCATATTGTTTTATTTGTGTTTGTATATGTACTTTTATTTTTCTTTATATTGCTTTTGGTTTCCATTCATGCTTTATTACTTCCTGTTCATTATAAATAACCTCTTGCATTGACTCTGCTGCTGGTCCAGCAAATCTATATCCTTATATTTAATTGTTTTTAAATATATTTAACCCCATGCGTGCCATGATGATGATAATATTTCATGTCTTTCATTTCCCCTCCTAGGGCAATACCAGCAGGAAAGTCAGGAATATGTCTAGTTTGATTTATGTTGTATGCCTTAAATTGCATTGATTGATTATGTATTTGTATTTCCATGTAATTGTATTTATTTTACCTAGCTGTTTTACTCTTGTTTTACTGTTAACATTTGTTGTATAGTCGGTTCAAAAGCTTCACAGCTTATTTGTTATTGTCTTGCCGACTCAAAATAAAATCTATTTGATTTGATTTGATGTAAATGCAAACCACGTGTGTTTCGACATTCATGAACTGGTACAAATTGGTTGATAACACGAGCAAAAATATCAATAAATGTATTTCGTTATGTTCTTTTTGGATCCATGAGAACCGGTAAACACTAGCGGTTAATCGATTAAGTAACTAGGTGAACCAACAATCAGGCAGGCCATTGCGGAAGTGAAAGTAGACGTACTTAAGCATTGTTCTTCCACTAATGAAATAGTTGTAAGTCAAGCTATAGCATGTAGTTTTATGAAATTAATACATCTCAGTCATGAAAACCTATCTACCAAGACTATACAAGCGACTCGCAATTTCAAAGTACATAACGTTCGTGCTGCATAAGAAACTGCTTAGTTATAAAGTGGGCGTTGATCAATGGAAAATTTGAAAAAAATACAGCTAGAGTACAAACATAATTTTATGTTTATGCATAAAAATGAAATAACAAGTAATTGCATTTAATACTGTGGAAGACCGGAATTATGTGACCCCCCCCCCCCTTAAATTGGGGTACTTTAGTGTAAACCCGACTTGTTCTCCTGGTAGTATTGCACACATTTTTAACATCTTTGATACACATTAAATATGCAAACTCAATCTCTGTTCTGTATATATTATGTCGGCATATGTCATGTACTAGGGCAGTTGGTAAACTGAATATTAAGAAAATGCTATTTAAAGTTGTAAATAAGTTAACCAGAGCTATTATAAATAAACTTTATTCATAATCTGATCTGATGTGATTAATTAA